>JAMPIO010000136.1:0-287894 GCA_024699865.1 Aphelenchoides fujianensis | reverse complement strand
GGCGAGCCGCTCGTCCGCTCCCGTGGCGACGTACACGAACAAGCAGGCTTCCTGCAATCGATCGAATAAGCCAGTGAAATTACAAAGTAACGTGAAAATCGTTGACAACCCCGAGTTAAAGCGCTCATGACAAAATTTCTGACAAAATTTGTCATTTTGTGCAAAATCGTCACGATTTTTCACATTTTGTGCAAAATCGTCACGATTTTTCACATTTTGTGCAAAATCGTCACGATTTTTCACTTTGCGTCAAAAATCGTCACGATTTCTTACATTTTGACAAAAATCGTCACGAATTTTGACGTTTGGGTAATTTTTGATCAGTTTGATTTTGAAGCAACAATTTTTGCTTGTTAAAAGAAATTTTTATTCTACTTGCTATGTAAAAATTGGGATAAAATACGTTTTCGACGCGTAAAATGCTAAAATATAACGTTTTTATCGAGAAAATTCCCAATTTTGGCACGTAAACACCGTACAAACGCCATTTTTTTGCTTTTTCTGCGTCAAAATTTCATATAAGTCTTGCCAATATTTCGCACCAGCGTGTGACGGCGCTTCGCGCCGTCCCCAGCTGGGGGAGTCGTTAGACTGGTGCGTATCGAATGCTTTTGTCGACTTCGTCTGACCAATTGAGTGCTGCTCGCAACGCGAAAACGCTGAGTCAAGCTTCACACACGTGGGGGTTGATTGGAACGCGACAAATTGGCAGTTTTTGAACAAAGACTGCCGGCTAACTGCATTTTGCTCTTACGGCCCTAAAGAAAACGGAGACGGGCAGCAGAAGCCGTTTGCGCGTGCAGACTTCGAGCACGGCAACGTTCACAACGTTGTTCGCTAGCCTTAAACGATGCCAAACAGTTTGCTGTAATCCCAGCAAGCAAAAAGAGTGAGTGTTGGTTGCGACGCCCGAAGAAATTGACCGCACGACTGAACTGCAGAACCCCAACTCTGAACGACCTATTACTCGTCGGCAATCGAATGTTTAAAAAATCTGAAACGGTGGTAAGATGGACAACTACGTGTTCAATGTTTCTGCCAAGTTTTAGAAGAATTTGTCCACTCACTTCCAAACCCGCCCGCTGTTTGCGCGATATCAAGGGTCTCCTTCGCGGATGTCGCAGTGGCCAAGTGGGCCAATAACGACAACGAACTGCACCCCACTGAAAAGCCCATCTTTTGTGCATTCAAATGAGCCCGCACACGTGTCGTCACGCCCAACAGTCGATGAGAACGGCGGAATTAAATTTCGGCGGAGTTTTCAAACCGACACAAAATTTTCGGTCGAATTTAACGTCTCGAAGTCGGCCTTCCATCGACACAAAATTGTGTTCAACAGATGCGCAAGACCTTTTTCTAGATTGGATTATTTTTAGTTTTTTGAATAAAATTCGCAGAGCCGAGAACGGCGAGCTCGATTGTGGACCTCTTCGATTTTCCATCCCAACCTTTCGTCTTTGGGCGATCACATTTTTTTTCAACTACATTTCCCGATGATGCGGTCAACAGATAAGATGTTCCTCGTTTCAAGGCACATCTTTTCGTTCACAGGGCGAGTGAATTTGAACGGCGGGGCAGAACGGTACGCTGCAGAACGTCGGCACGGAACGTTGAACGTGCCCGCCGGCGGTCGAAATGAACATTTTCGTAAATCGCGCATACAACTTCCTCTAGCCAGAAAAAATTTCAGCTCGATAGGTCAAACGGCTAAAAAGTTGAGGGTGCGTTTGGGACGAACAAACGACCCGGTTTTCCGCCTTTACGGGGGGATACTGTCAAAAAAATAACAATTTTAGCTCAATTTTTTCGCTTTCGGTACATCTTGAAACACTAGTCGACAAAATATGTCTTGAGACATAATCTATGACAAAAAATCACGCAACGTAAAAAATCGTGACGATTTTTGACGCGGAGTAAAAAATCGTGACGATTTTTGACAGAATGTAAGAAATCGTGACGAATTTGCACAGAATGTAAGAAATCGTGACGATTTTTGACGCAAAGTGAAAAATCGTGACGATTTTGCACAAAATGTGAAAAATCGTGACGAATTTGCACAAAATGTGAAAATCGTGACGATTTTGCACAAAATGTGAAAAATCGTCACGATTTTTCACTTTGCGTGATATTTTGTCAAGTACCAAAACCAAAAGTGGGAACTCGAGGTCGTCAGCGATTTTTACATTACTTTGTAATTTCACTGGCTTGAATGAAGGGGAAAGAAATGAGTGAAACGAACGGCAAGCTTCTTCGTTGCGTACGGCGATCGCTGGAGCTCCGCGTGGAACGAGCGGGCGATCGCCGAATGATTGGTGGCCGGATTGAGATCGTGGACGAACACACGGAACGGCATCCCGACGCAGTGTCTTCAACCGACCGATTGAAGGGAAGTGAGGTGAACTCACTTGAGATCGACGACATCCGCGAGACTCCGCGGCTCTCGCGTTTCGTTCCGCTCCACGTGAATCGAAGCGAAAACTGGCGGCGTCGTCCGCAAATCCAAGCTGCCGCTTTTCGATCGATTCAGGGAGTAGTTGGCTGAAGCAGGCCGTCTAAGAGGGGTAAGAATAGGGATTTAAGGGTACCGTTGGAAAGATAGACCGGCTGTTTGAACTGATAGTATAAAACGAAGAGATTCGTGAGCAGAACGGCGCCGACCAGCCATTGGGTGCGGGCGGACGACATTTCCGCCCAACCGACCGCTCACTGATTCGCGAGAGAAAAAGAAATGAGCGAAGCGGCTGTAGATGAAAGAGAGAACTGGTGTGAGTCGTTAGGTTAACTCGAGCGACGATAGCGATGCCATTCTACCTGAAGAGCCTAATAGTCCTAGTTGCGAGAGAATACGCGCGTAAACGAAGCCATGGGCACAACACGAGCAAAAGGGCATGTTCGTGACGTCTCGCCCGATCCGCGAAAAACGTAGAGAGCACTCACTGGTTGACGTCATCGGACACGGAAGAAAAGCGAGCTCAAACCCCAGGTCACTTCACTCGAAATCACGCAACTGTTCGTCGTTCCTCTGCAGTTCGATCAATTTACATTACTGAAAATAGAGAAGCGAGAACTTTTCAACAGCGACAGCCAAATTGGCTGCGATCATGAGCCGAAAATGACGTTGTGGGGCAATTTTGTTCGAATAAAAGCGGCCATTCAAGTACGAAGAAGGCGAGGGCAAACGGTTGACGAGTGGGAACGATTGCCGGTGATTCACGCTTTCACAAACGATGGGAAACGAGCGTTGCGGACCACAAGCGAAGGCAGACTCCAGGAATCGTCCGTGAATGTGCAGATAAATGGCGGCGTTACGGAAACAAAACATTCATTAGAGAAAAGGGTTGCTCTCAGCGCTTTACAATTCTGGGGAATGATTTTTCTGGACGAACCGTCAGCAAACGAATGAAGGGAAGCGCACGTCATCGAGCGGTGTGGGAAGGAAGCACTCGCGCAAAGTTCAACAACCGCTCAGTGCGGATTACGGAAGTTTTTGAGAGGTGACGTGCACTACGCGCTCGTTTGTTGGCAGCGGATTTGGAACGAGTAGTAACCCACACGAGTAAGCCTTCAGCAATGTGGTCCACTTTGCGATCGAGACGTTTCTACTGGTTGATTCCCGAGCAAAGAACGGCATCAAATTGATCCCAACGACGCGGAAATCCCGCTTGTCCGCCGCAAAAAGCGAGAGGAACGCGGAACGCCTCGAAGATTCCGGCGGCGATAAAACGAAATCGAAAATTCAAAACAAAGCCGGCGGGCGGTCGGGCGTCGCGGCGAACACACGAGTCGTCCGTGCGTGCGGATATTCGCCGCCTACAAGCCGCCGACTACACGCCTTTCGTTCTTCCAACTCATCTCTTCGCTCGCTTTCCGCATGGCCGTTCTCCCGCTCGTCCCGCGGGCCGAACGAACGGCAGCGACGAGGAGCGGAAAGCGGAAGTGAATGCGAGATGTGGGTGGGAAAAACACGAATCGAATCGTCGATTTAATCAGCAAGAAGCGAATGAAGTGTTTGGCTGACTCGTGGTTAATTACACGCACATCTTTCTCGAGCTTCAGTTCTATTCGAAACATTGCGTGCTGCCGTTAATTGCCGCCTTGCCTCTCGCCGTCCAACGGAAAGCAGCCGGAAGTTGCCACTAACGACGGCGAGCCGGCCGCTCAAGAGCCGACGAAGATGAGCAGAAGGGCGGACAAACTCCGAGGTTTCCGCTTTGTTTGTGCCCGAATTCGTTGCGGCTTTGACGAAAGGAAGACATGAAGCGGAAATTGAGCACAAAGCCGAGCGAGCGGATTTCTGCCGCTCCCCTGATTCGCTTGATTCGTTTGCTTGAACGCCTCCAACGAACGTCATCCTTCGAATCTCGTGCGGCGAACGGAACGCGCGGAATGTCAAGCAAAGGGCGTTTGTTTGATCAGCCGTTTGATTCGAACATATGCGGTCGTGCACAGAAGGATGAGAACACGAGTTGTGCACTTGCATCCTCGTAGTCCTGTTGATCGAAACAACGAACGCTTGCACTCGAGCAAGCCGGAAGCCGGGCGAATATTTGAAGGGTGATTTTGGGATTCAAGCACTCGATTCCTCTCTGCACTTAGCAGCGACGGGGATTCAGTCAAAAGCTTCTTGTTGACGATAAATTGCGTTCATTTTATTCCGCATGAGCAAACGGGAATTGGTTCTCTTGTTTTCCATTGGGCCACGAAGCAGAGCCAGCTAAAGAATACACACGCTATTGCTTGATTCATCACTCACCGTCCACCACTCATCACAGAAAGGACAGCAACGAACGGGGCGTGGGAAACGTCGTGGCATCGGCGGTCCTCCGCAAGATCTCCAGGTAGGCGGGCCGTTCAGTGCTCATCTCCCGCAGCAGGTGCTTCTCGTCCTTCGGCCACAGGAGGTCCGTGAGCAGCGACGCGTTCTTCATCACCACGGCCATCGCCTGCAACGGAAGGAATTGAAGGAGGACGATGTAAAGGACTAACCTCCAGATCCAGCCGAATGTACAGCATCTTGGCCAGCCGTTTGTTCGCTTCCGTCTCGCCGTAGTTCGCAATCAAGTTCGCAACCCACTCGGCCATCACGCGCTCCTGGTACTCGACAATACGGGGCGAGCTGATGTTCATTTGTTGTTCCGCTTAAAGAAATTGAGTAAGTAAATAGAACAGATGTGTACGCGTACCATCCAACCAAAAGATCAAACACATGAGAGCGGCGACGTCGACGTCACGAATTCGCATTTGTTTCACTTTGCGGAAGAACTTTTCGCCCGTCTTGAACACGTGCGAGCAGGTGGCGTCGCTGGAAGCAGCACGGATTCAATAAAACTCATTAAGTAGTGAGTACTTGATGTAGTTGTCAATCTGCTGCTGCGTGGCCACTTCCTTCAAGTAGGCGCGCAGATCGCCGAGGTCCATGAAGATGCCCGCGTTGAGCATCACGCGCCGATCCTCGACGTTCGGCCACTCGCGGTAGGTGAGGAAAGAGCGGTGGAAGGAGCGCACGCGTTGCCAATGCTTTTCGATCAGTTTGACCTAAAGAAAATAGGTAAGTGGGCGGTTGATTGCCGAAAGAGTACGCGATCCTCCTTCTCCACTTCGGCCATCGGTTCGTAGCGGTCGAAGAAGGCGTAAATGAATGGATAGGTGCGCTTCTCCAGCTGCAACCACTCGTTTTTGCTCACTTGAACGCACTGAACGAAAGAAAAGGCATTGAGGAATGTAAAGAAAGAGTGGTCACCCGAATGCCGGCAGCGGCTTCTTGCGGAAACTCCCGACGGAACAAGTCTTCTTGGATCGCGATGAATCGGCGGTGGTCGGCCGTCAGTCTGCACAACGTGGGGTAGTTCTCCAGTGATGTTGCGGAAGTAGCGAGTGGGTGGACGGCCGATCGATCGGTTTGAAATGGAGGTGAAGAGCGGCTGATCGGGTGCTGCTGAGCGTTTTGTTGATCATCGCCTTTGCCGTCCGTCGCCGCCGCTTCGATGATTGCAGAGAACCTCGGGAATTCATCAAAGCCACCGTTCGAGCTGTCCTTCTCGAAATGCATCCCCACGGCAATCGCCTTGGACAAGCGACATGCGCGGCAAAAGTTCCGGTTGTTTGCTACAATCAACCAAGTAAGAAGAATGAATGGTAGGAGAGATGCATACTGATTTCACACTGGCCGTTCCGATAACACACGTAACGACGGTTTTCGGCGAGGGCGCGGCGCCTAAACACACGTATTTGATTGGAGGTCGTGTACGCACCAAAAAGAAGCACACGACCGGCAGGACTAAAATAAATCCGTTGAATCAAAGGTCGATCGAAGGTCGCAACGAACCAGGACGCCGAAATGAAACCCGCTCGATTTCTGCTGCTCGCAGACGGCGCACGGCGGGTGAAAAAGGAGTTGTTTCCCGCGCATTCCTTCGAAACGGGAGTGATCAGACCAGTAGACGAATAGGTGGACTTTGAAGCACAAGGTAACAACACGACAGCACCGAACCGACTGTTCGATCGATTAAACTCCTGCCTTTTTAACCGCTCAAAAGCCAACTCGCTGTCACAAAAACAAAAGCGAAACACGTGCACTCGCGGAATCAAACGCAATCAAAACGCACTCAATCGCCGCCGATCGACGTGCGGCGGTCGGCCGCTTTTGCTCGCCTTCACACCGCCGACTGCCGCCGGACCGCCGCCGTTTCGTTCGATCGACCGGGCGGCCGGCGGGCGGCGGACACAAACCTCGGACGTGTGATCAGCATGACGGCGGCCGGCGAGCGATGACGATCGTTACAGCGCGCATGTGACCGCTGGGAATTGTTTAACTCGTGCGAAAATACGAGCGTTCACTGGTGCTGTTCGGGTGCATCGCGGGTAGGAATTGCGGCGAACGACGTGGATGAGCGTGTAGATTTGACTTCAAGCAATCCTATTGTTCGTAAGCGTCAGTGTAATCGGTATTTCTTATACATTTAAATTAGAGACTTTCTCCCCGCTAACCTCCGCTCTCCAATGAGCGACTTTTGTTGGGCGGCGAGTCTGCCGCGTCCAGTTGGCAAACAAACCGCGAAGATTCGGTTTCGGCCGCTTTCCACGTGTTCTTCCTGCTTTACGCGATGTTTTAGATAATTCGTAAAGTAAATTATTTGGACGTTTCAGCGTCGGAGTGAAGGCAAACGGCAAGCAACTGCGGCAAAATCCACAAAAGAAACCACTGAGCAAAAGGCAGCAGCAGAAGCTGCTTTCTATAGGTGTCTTTAATTGCATCCGAGAAATTGATGCGTTTCTGACGCCGAATTTAAACAGTAAACCCCTCAATGCACAGGGCATTCTAAAGGAGTCATCAGTTAGCCGAAGAAAACGGTAAGAATCCCGACCAAAACCTCAAAGGAAACTCCGCCGCCTTGCCAAAAATCGATACGCGGGCGTTGCAGACGTGGGGGTGACGTCCGCACAAAAGCCGCCTCGTCTGTCGCGAGTCGCCGACGCGTTCGAGTCTTCCGATTGCCCGAACGTTCGCGTGAATTCGGTTCGTGGATCTCCCGTCCGATCGTCGGATTCAAGGACGCATTCCGCTGAAAGGTTCGTTCGCTTCTGCTTTGTGAAGGCGGCGAAAAGGCGGGGATTTCGGGAAAATTCGTCCGTCGCCTCGTCGGCGGAAGAACACGTCGATTAGGGGAATGGACACGCGTTTCTTTCGGTTCCGGTTGTCTGTTGGGTAGTTTGGGGTTGAATCGAGTTCTTTTGATTCCTCTCGGTAGATGGAAGGATTGGGACCAATTTAATCGAATGATACGTGAATTATTCGTGTTTAATCGCTCGTTTGCAGCTCTTTCCTGCGGGTCCTCGACGTTCATCGGTCTTTCATCCTTCCGCCTTCCTTCCGTCGTTCCAAATGAGGACGCCGAGTTGGTGGCCGCTCCGGGCGGCTCTGCTCGTCCTGCTGGCGGCGAATTTCGCTCCGCAATGCCGTAAGTCCCGAATTTCCGCGTTTGTTTCGATTGCTCGACTTCAGACGCGAACCTGGCGGCGATGTCCATGGATTTGGGCTCGCAGTTCATCAAAATCGGGCTCGTGAAGCCGGGTGTCCCGATGGAGATCGTGCTGAGCAAAGAGTCCGAACGCAAGACGCCGAACATCCTGAGTTTGCGGAACGGTGAGCGGACGTTCGGCGACGTCGCCGCTCAAACGGTTCGCCTTTCCGTTCGTTTCCTTTGATCTTCTCGGTGTTCAGGCCATCAAATTCCCCGTGCACGCGATCACCTTCTCGTTGGACCTCATCGGGAAGCAGTTCGACAATCCGATCGTCGCCAAATACCAGCGCGACTTCCCGCACCTGAAGCTGAGCGCCCACCCCGAGCGGAACACCGTCGTGTTTGACATCGAGTGAGTTCTTTGCATTCTTTCTGTTCTCATTGTGAATTCAGCAACAAATCCTACGAAGTGGAGACCATTCTGGCGATGATCCTGTGGAATGCCCGGGAACAAACTCAGGCGTTCGCCGACCAGCCGGTGAAAGACGTCGTCATTGCGGTGCCGCCGTACTGGAATCAGGCCGAGCGGACGGCCGTCGCGACCGCCGCCAAGATCGCCGGTTTCCACCTGCTTTCGGTTCGTTTCTTTTGTCGATTTCTCACTGATTTCTGCGCTGTTTGCAGCTGATTTCCGACGGATCGGCCGCGGCCCTCAACTACGGCGTCTTCCGCCGCAAGGACATCACCGAAAAGTCGCAAACGCTGCTCGTCTACGACGTCGGCGCCACCACGACGACGGCGACACTCGTCGAGTTCGTGTTGGTGGAGGACAAGAACAACAAGAAGGAGAAAATGCCCTCCGTTCGCGTCCTCGGCCTCGGCTACGATCGGACGACCGGCGGCAAGGACCTCACCGATCGGCTGCGCGACCACCTCGTGGCGGAGTTCCGCAAGAAACACAAGACGTCGGCCGACATCACGACCAACCCGCGCGCCATGGCCAAACTCTGGAAGGAGGCGGAGCGCGTGAAACAAGTGGGTTCTCCTTCTTTTCTTTGATTGCATTTCATCGCTTTCTGCAGGTCCTCTCCGCCAACACCGACCACTTCGCGCAGATCGAGAGCGTGTTCGAGGACAAGGACTTCAAAGTGAAGGTGTCGCGCGAACTCATCGAGGAGTTCGTCAAGGACCAGTGGCCGCTGCTCGCCCAACCGCTGAAGGACGCACTGGCGAGTGCCGACTTCAAGGCCGAGAACGTGGACACGATCGTCCTGATGGGCGCCGGCACGCGCGTCCCGGCCGTCCAGCAAATCCTCAAGGATTTCTTCAAGGGGTTCGTTTGCACTCATCGGATTGATTGATTGATCGCTGGATTGACTTGCAGGAAGGAACTGGCGCGCTTCCTGAACACGGACGAGGCGATCGCCCTGGGCGCCGTCTACGAAGCCGCCCATCTGTCGAAGGGCTTCCGCGTGAAGCCGTTCGACCTGCAGGACACCCTCCTCTACCCGATCCAAGTGAGCTTCACGGGCCTGGTCAACGAGACGAACGAAGCCGACGGCACGGTCGAGGCGGTGGAGCGCCCGATCACGCGCGAGCTTTACTCCCGACTGAGTCGAATGCCCGGACCTCGGAAGACGATCACGTTCACGTCGCACCGCGAGGACTTCGACTTCCGCCTCCACTACGGGCCGCTCGACCATCTGAGCGAGAAGCAGCGAAGCGAATTCGGCGCCACCACCGAGCTCCTTCGCGTCAACGTGAAGGACGTGGCGAAGACGCTGGAGCAGCAGACGGCGAACCTCACCGATCGCGAGCACTACCACTTCAACGGCATCAAGGCGGTCTTCCGCTTCACGCGCTACGGAGCGATCAAAGTCGAATCGGCCGAACTGACGCTGGAGCATCGACCGCCGCCGTCCAATTCGACGCTGTCGAAGATCGTGGACAAGCTCGGCTCGATGTTCTCCGGGAGTGCGGACGAGCAGCCGCCCGCCGACGGCGACACGAACGAGCAGACGGGCGACGCGGCCGAGTCGGGCACCACGCCTCCGCCGCCTCCGGCCGATGCGACCGCCGAGCCGAAGCCGGAGAACACGACGGCGAGCGAGGGGAGCGGCGACGAGGCGAAGAAGTCGGCGGACGGCGAGAAGCCGAAGAACGCGACCGAGACGGCCGCCCCGCTCAAGCCGAAGGACCCGCCGAAGAAGCACGTGCGCGCCCGCCTGCCCGTGGATTCGGCCGCCCAGTATCCGTCGCTGTCGACCCAACAGATCGCCGACTCCGGCCGGGTGTTGGCCGAATTCGAGCGAACCGAGCGGGCGAAACGCGACCGCGAAGCCGCCCTCCACTCGCTGGAGTCTCTCGTGTTCGACTTGAGCGGTCGGTTGGAGGAGGACGCCGCCTTTCGCTCGACCGACTTCCCCGACCAACTCAAAGCCATCGAGGACGAGGTCGCGGCGCTGCGCACGTGGCTGGAAGACGAGGCGTACGGAGCGGACACCGCCACCCTTCGCTCGAAGCACTCGAAACTTCAGGGATTGGTTCGCGCCAAGGAGCAGAAGGAGCGGAAGCTGCGCGAGCAGAAGCAGGCGGAACTTCGGGTACGTTCTTTGCAGTTGATTGATTGATTCGAATTGATTGGTTGGATGTTTGCAGAAGCAATGGTACAAGAACACGTCCAAAGTGGGCACGAAGAAGCGGCAGTGGCGCCGGTTGATCCGCTCGATGAGCTTGCGGGTGAGTTCCCTCGTCTTTTGATCGTTTGATTGCTCGTGCTTGTTTGCAGGCGAAGACGAACAAGACGACGCCCGTGAAGAAGGCGGACGCGAAGTCGGCCGACCAGAAGAAACACGCCGAACTCTGAGCGCTGGATTCAAGTCGATAGTCCTCGCCTCTTCGCATCGTCCGTGATCCCAAAAGGCCAAATTCTCTTTCCTCCCTCCCGTCTGCTAAGTCATTTCTTTTCGTTCTTTCGTCCAATCGTGTCAATTCGTTCGATGAGCTCTCGGATGTCCGCAAACGGACGGGGTTCTTCGTTCTCCATCGTAGTCGTTCTTCTTCCTAATTTATTCGTTTTGCTACGGAAAACGGTTCGTTTCGATTCGTTTGGGTTCCTCCTCTTCGTCGTTGTTGTTCCGCTGATTGTTTCGCGTTAATAAACTCACCTAAAGCTCAGCGGTTGGTGCGGAGCAGTTTGGAGCAGGAAGACGCCCATTTGCTGCAGAATATGGAGTGTTTACCGCACGCTCGCTTGCCGCTCGTCGTTTACACTTTCGCTGCAAAATCGGAGCAGAAACTGCCGATTTGTGAGCGCGGGGAGCAAAGGGCAAGTGCGGGCGACTGCGGTTAGTGGATCTTTCCGGCCATTCAATTCGGACGGTAGACCGAAGTGCTTGGAGACTTTCGTAGACGTGGGATTCGAGCGGAGATCACGTCCGCTCGTTCCATCTGGCCGTCGATTGATCTCCGATAAGGAGAACTGCTTCGAGTGTTGTTTACCGAGAGGAACGTCAATCAATCAGCGGAACGATGCGAGAGCGCGGAGTGACCTTGAAGTGAGCAGAGGACCGAAGCGGCAAGAAGGAAGGAGCTTGCCGATCGTTTGTTTTCGCTCGGCTGTTTGTGTACGTGCCCGAACGAAACGCGGAGGCGAGTGTCCACGAATAGTTCTTGGGAAAGAAACCCGTTTGTTTTGCCGGGAGTTCGCCCAACTGCCCGAGCGGCGAGCGAGAGGACGAAAGTGCAACCACCTCCTCGTTGTAATGCGTGTGATCAATGGACACACGCCCACGTTGCCTCCACATGTTCGACGGAAAGAAGTGGAAATTCCCGAAGATGTTTGACCCGCATTTCGTTCAAGACGGCAAGCGGCCTCGCCCACGCACTGTGATGGCGTAAGCAAAGGATTGGCTAAACGGCTAAGCTTGTGGGGAGCAGATCGGACGAGGCTGAGATCGCAAGAAGATCTTTCTTTCTTTCACTTCCTTCATTGTGTTTCACGAGCAAGGACATAGCTCGCTAGCCACCGGTGCGAGAGCTCTCGGTTTGATCTCCATTCGATTTTGATCGCATTGCCGGCCGATGTCAAGGAAATTCGCCCCGATTTCCGCTCGTTCGCTGGCATTTCGCAAAGATTCGTACACTCGGGGCCGAAAACAACCCAACAGAACGCTCCGCAGATGGACGACCGCTCGCGTCGTGAACGTTCTTCCGTTCACTCCTTGACGGGGAAGTGGGCGGTCCTTCCGCTCGCTTCTTCGTTGTTGTCGCCGAATCGGCCGGCCGTTCGCTTCGACGACCTTCGGCCTTGAGGCTTCGTGCGGAGCGGAACTTTCCCGCACGCTCGAGCCGCTCGGTTTGTTGTTGTAAACACGTGGGTTTTTACACCCCTCATGCGAGTACTCGGAAAGCGAGCGGAAAGTTTGTTGACCGGAGGAGGGAACTCGTTTGGGACGGTGCGGAGAGGCGGAGCTTTCGGATTACAGCGACGGGATCAACGTTCTTCTTTCTCTTAATGAAAGTGAGTATAAAAGCCGACCGAGCATAACTGTTGGCATCTTGACTCCTTTGTCTTGATACCCCAGCAACCATGAAGTTTCTAGTCGTTGGATTGTGTGTGGTTGGACTCGTCGCGGCCCAGGGCAAAGGCAAGACGGGCTCGCAGTAAGTCACCGTGTGAAAGGACTGGATTAATTGCTTGTGCGTTTCAGTGGCTTCACCGGCGACAAGATGGGCCACTTCGACGGACACATGGGCGATCGCCACGTGCGGAACACGGAAGACACGCCCAAGGACTTCAACAACAACCACTTCGACGGCCAGATGGGAGGACGCCACGCTCGCAACACCGAAGATACGCCGAAGGACTTCACCGGCGACAAGATGGGCGGCCACTTTGATGGTGGAATGAGCGGCCGACACCAGCGCGACACCGAGAAGAACTTCAACAACGACAAGATGGGCCACTTCGATCACGATCGCCAGCAACGCGACACCGGCAAGATGGGCCATTTCACTGGCGACAAGATGGGCCACTTTGACGGACAGATGGGCGGACGACATGCTCGCAACACCGAGGGACAGAAGTGAGTGATCTTTCGCAAGAAACTCGGCTAATGAACGCGTCTTTCAGGCACTTCAACAACGATAAGATGGGCCACTTTGACGGACACATGGGCGATCGCCACGTGCGGAACACGGAGGACACCCCGAAGGACTTCACCGGCGACAAGATGGGCCACTTTGACGGACAGATGGGCGGACGACATGCTCGCAACACCGAGGGACAAAAGTAAGCGGTCACTCCTTCTTCCTGCACACACGATCGTTCGTTTAGGCACTTTAACAACGACAAGATGGGCGGCCACTTTGATGGCGGCATGAGCGGACGCCACCAACGCGATGTCGAAGAGGAGAGCAAGAAGGACTTCACCGGCGACAAGATGGGTCACTTCGACGGCCAAATGGGAGGACGCCATGCTCGTGATGCCAACAAGATGGGCCACTTCAACAACGACAAGATGGGCCACTTTGACGGACACATGGGCGATCGCCACGTGCGGAACACGGAGGACACGCCCAAGGACTTCACCGGCGACAAGATGGGCGGCCACTTCGACGGTCAAATGGGCGGCCGTCACGCGCGCCAGGTCGGAGCGAACGCCAACATCCGCGCCGGCTAAGCGACGCGCCCAACGAGAGGCACTTCGAATCGGATGCCAAACGCCCCGTTTTCTAAGCGACCAACTGGCAGTAGGCCACGGAATACCCCTCCCTCTTCTTCCTTCTTCTGCCACTTCTCTCGTATTCTTCCGGTTAGAACGATTGACAATAAACTCGGCAAATGCAACGAATGGATATAATGTCGTGCTTAGAACGGGTACAACGAGCTGAAATGATTGTCTCGGGGGTTGTTAGCGGAAGAGCGACTTGCTTTGAAATCGACGTAGACAGGCATTTCCTGCTTCTTGGTCGTTTCCTAACAAATCTTCTGGCCAAAAGAAGGCAGGCGGTTTTGATCAACGAAACGCAAAAGCAGCAATTTTGGGGAAATTCGTTCTCTTGGTGATACGACCGTGATCTAAATGCCGGCGAGGAGGAGTGCACGTTCGCCCACCGGCTCATTGCCACCAGATTCACGTCCACTCGGCCCAGCACTCGCCTTCTTCCCCCTTTCAACTGCAGCACACGCCACATTCGATGCTCGTTTATTTGCTTGCCATCAGTTCAACACAATTAAAGAAAACGAGAGGAGGTGGCGATCGACTGTTTGCGGAGCTCTTCGACCGGTCTAACGGCGGCCGCGTTCTCCCGCGCCGGAGCCGGTGAACTTCGCCGTCTGCGGCTTGCTCAAGCACGCCGGGTAGGGCTTGCACTGCCTGGAAAACCGGAGATTAATTGATTGAAAGAAAACGAAAAGAACTCACTCGGCGGCACGACGAGGACGGAGCGTCGGGGCGTTCACTCCCGGGCGCTCGGCGGCCAAGCTGAAAGGAGCGAGCGGGAGGTGAGTGAATTTGAGAGCCAAAACGAACCCGAGCGGCGCTCCCGGAGCGGCCAACGCGGCGGCCACGAAGGCGGCGAGGAACACGAACAGCAGGACTTTCTTCAGCATTTCGGCTCTCGATCGGTCGAAAGTGGACGGCGGCAATTGGACGATGGGACTGAAATCAACGGAGATGAACGCGGTTTTTATACGCGCGAACACGCCCGCCCGTTCGAACGAAAGGATTTGGGCGTCGCCTTCGTTTGCGCGAAACACCTGGGCGCACGAAACCGCCGGCCGTTCGCGCCGAAGTGTAAAGCGAAAGGAAACAAAAGAAAGAAGGTTGGTTGATCGAAAGAAACTGCAACGTTCAACGAGCACTGTGGTCTTTCGTTCGGCTGCGATGGGAAAGTGAACAAATCGAACTGGATGGTCGCTCTTTTATGCTGCAACTCGCCCTTGATTAAACCACCTTCAGCGGAGTCGAGCAGTGCGGAGCGAGGTGAAAGTCCGAAGATCAACCCTTGAATCGACCCTCAAATCGCCACTGGACCGGCGACCTCTCCGATCAACAAACAACCTCTGCGCGATAAGATCAAAAAAGTTGCCCCGAGAGAACGGTCCCAGTGGAGGTCGTTTGACTTCGAGCGTTCATCAAAGCAAACTGAATTTGTTTTGCGACTGATTGAAACCAACGGGAAGTTCGCAATGAGAAATCGAATTCGGAGTTTGTTTGGAGGCCGAGTCATCGGATTGTAAACAAATCGGGGGCATCCAAATGCTCCTTGCCGATCGCCCACTCGTGACGACGAATGCATTTGTTTATTCGAGGCTGGAGTTTGTTGGAGAAGGTGAGGAATCGCAAGAGAACTCCGCTTCACAGAAGCAGCAAGCCGTTCTGTCCCACTCTAACAGCAAACAACTGCACAAACCCTAAAGAACAACGCCTTATACTTTTGTCCCCGACCGTTATAATCGCTGATCATCGACACGCGACTCGACGTGCGATAATTCCCGGCGTTAATCTCTGGCACGTATCTTTCGACCGCCAACAGCGAATTCTTTTCCGTTTCTGCACGCAAATGTTAGCCTTTCTGCTCGTTGCTAGTTGTTTCACCTTGCTGTTAAGTGCTCAGCAAGTGTACAACTTTACGACCCGCCAGGGCTGTGAGTTCGCTTCAAGCTCGTCAATTCTTGACCTCAACCGTCAGATGTCGACCTCCAAATCGGAGAGCCCGTTCAAACGATTACCGCGCAGCTGTCGACCGTCTTCTCCTCGTTGGTGCTCGTCGACGCGAATTGCGGCCGCCCGACGGCCGGCTGCCCGCACGTGTGCCGCGCGGGCGGCTTCGACTCGTCCTTCTGCTCGTTCGACTGCCAATTCACTCCGTTCGCGCTTTCATGGAACAAGTGGTGCGAGCGGAAGGAAGCCATCATGCGGACGTCATGGACCGAGTTCTTTTACTCACCTTCGAACTCCTCGACCGTTGAGATGAACCGAAGGGAGTGGCGAGGCGCACTTGCCGGCTACATCCCAATGAACGGGCAGTGGATCCACGAGAGGATTGTTGTTATGGAGGACTTCTTTGTGGACTCGAGGGTCAACGAAAAGGTCGACGGAATGCTCGTGGAAGCGGCCGCAATCGTGCTCGGCTGGCAGCTGGATGGGCGGTGAGTTTGAGGACGAAGTTGCTGATTGTGATGCGGGGGTGGAACGCTGTGCTTTGTGGTGTCTGTCTTTCATCCGTACATTCAATCACACTGTTTTCGTTTGCATTCCTTCCCTTCGGACTGCAGATTCGGCTGTTCACCCCAGCTCGTTGCAGAGTGGTCTACGACACAGGCGCCATTGTTGGGTTGGCGCCGAGCAATAAATCTCATCGTTCAAGCCTTCAACCGCCGGCTGATCTCCGCGCCCATCGCCGCGATTCTGCAATTCGACGAGTACGCCGGCCAGTTGGTGGTTGGCGGCTATTTGCTCGATCTGTGCGGCCCGTGGGTCCACCGACCGACCGAACGGCACTCGTGGTCCGTGCGGTTGGATTTGGTGGAGATTCGCTCATCGGGAACACGCGACGAAGAAGCAACTCGCTTTCGTTTCGAGAAGCCTTTGGTTCGCGCTGCTTCTTGTCGTTCGTTCACTTCTCCTTGTTCAGATGCAGCTCGTGCTCGACGAAACGATTCTGTACGTTCCCGACCGCGTGTTCGACCGCTGGACCGCGAGAGGAATGATCGCGTGGGATTCGGAGCAACGCCGCTTTGCGATCAACTGCTCCACGGAAGTCGGGATGAGCTTCTCGGTTGACGGCCGCGAGTTCGAATTTCCGCGCTACTTGCTGCTGGTCGGGAACGAGGAGGACGGCTGCTTTTTGCGGTTGGCGCCGCTTTGTGAATACGGAGCGCCGAGGTACACGGACGAGCCCGAGTTCGTTTGGGGCTCCTCGTTCCTCACGACTCACTGCGTTGCCTACAATTACGCGAATAATTCGATAGCGATGGGCCTCGTTCTCTGACTAGATGAAGATGAGCTGGTTCTCATGCTCGCTTTAAAAAATGGATGCTTCACTTCGTCTCTAGGCGTGGCTAAAGTGTTAAAGTACAAAATATGAAGCTCTCAGCATTCGCTGTTTCCGCTAATTCTTGCCGCACGCGCCTGTCCGTCTTCTAATCGCTGATACGCGGCTTCGTCTTGTTCACACGATGATTTCCGCTTGTCTTTTCTTTCAATGCGTTCGTTCTTCTCAATTATTCCAAGTGCTTTCCTGTTGTTCTCTTTCCTTACCGCACATGGGCAGCAGGTGTACAACATCCGGGTCAACAATGGATGGGAGTTCCCTTCATCAACCAACACCTTCCTTTTTGCAGGGGCCGTCCTGCAAATCGGGCAGCCTCCGCAAATCGTTCAAGGCCAAATTTCGACCGTCTTCTCGGACGTGATCCTCGTGAACTCGAACTGCGGCCGTCCGTCGGCCGGCTGCCCGCCGGTTTGCGCGATGGAGGGCTTCGAGTCGGCTTTTTGCTCGTTCGACTGTCAGTTCACCGCCCTCTCGTCGACGTGGACGGAATTCTGCGAGTATTTCGAAGCCCAAATGGAGGCGATGGGCGCCACCGACTACGAGTTCTTTTCGCTCGAGAACTCAACGACCGCCGCGGCAACTCGAAGCGAGTGGACCGGCCGGCGTCTGAAGTCGATCCCGCTGCTCGGGCAGTGGATCACCGACGACTTCTTCCTCAGGGACGATTCTTCGAGCTTTGATTCGAAGGAAGAAGCAAGTGGACTGCAAATGAATGCAGCAGAACTCGTTCTTGCCTGGCAGTTCGATCAGGGGTGAGTGCACAAAGAAGAGGCAACTGGAGGTTCTCTTCAACTGCAAACTGCCTTCTAAATGCCAAAAAGTTTGATTTCATTGCATTCCGGTTGCAGTTCGTTGACCCAAGGAACCGGAATCCTGGGCTTGGCGCCTGGGAAGCAGAATTTCGTGCTTCAAGCCTTCCGCCGTCGCCTCATCCCCGCTCCCGTCGTGACACTCGTCCAAGCAGACGCCACTCACTGGTCGCTTATTCTGGGGGGTTACGCCAAAGAACGTTGCGCTCCCGCAATCCGCCGACCGGCAGAACAGAATTCGTGGTCGTTGCGAATGGACGCGATGGAAGTCACTTCCAGTGCAACGAAAGACGACGAGATCACTCGTTTCAGCTTCGAAAAGCCATTGGTTCGTTTGAGAGCTTGAATTTGATTCGTCGTTTTGTTCACAGGTTTTCATTGACCTGGAACCGGACGGAATCTTCATTCCGGACCGCGTGTTCGATTCGTGGGTAGCGAGCGGAATGATTCGCTTCGATGAAAGCGGGATCTTCGCGATCGACTGCTCGGCCGAAGTCAACCTCACGTTCCACCTGGGCGGCTACGAATTCACCTTTCCCCGCTGGTTCGTGATGGGCAGCGACGAGCGGGAAGACTGTTACGTGGTGGTGCTCCCGATGCGCGTCTACTGGCCGCTCGTCTACACCGACGAGCCGGAATTCGTCTTCGGCTCGTGGTTCCTGGCCACTCATTGCGTTTCTTTCGATTATGCGGAGAGTTCGATCGGATTGGGCAGAATAAAGAGGCGATGAGATTGGGCCTTGAGGCTGTAGGACACGAGTCTTTATTGCGGGGAACTATCGCGGCGTTCGGAGAAGCGGGCAATGTTGAAGAGATTGTTGCACGTATTGCTTCAAAGCTTGGAGTCAAGGAGCAAAAAGATGGGAAGATACAAACGGCCACAAGTTGTTCAAATCATGCTTGCTACTGCACTGATCAATGCTCCAATTTGAAGGGAGCAATCTGCCCCGCCAGCTGCTGGTGGTCGAATGTCAACGAATTTCATCATTCAAATCAATCGGAGAACACCAATACAAGAAAGCGATCGATCAAACGTTGCAGAGCGCACTTTACAGTCGGCCGGCTCGTTTTTCTCGACTTTGTTTACGAGCGAACGCCCACGGGTTTTCCGTCCGTCCGTCCGTCCGGCCGATCGATTGGAGAGCGGAAGGAAATTAAGGGCAGCCATCAATCACTTCCTTTTGTGCGCGAATGAATAAAGAACCGAGTAAACAAGTGAAACAGCTAACAACTTTAGACATACGAGCCATTAGAAGAGTCTGCAGCTGCAATAAGAAACCCGAATGTGTACAGACGGTTAAAAACTGCACTCTTGTTTACGTCTGCCTCGAACCAATCCATGAGTTGTTTCTAGATTGATCAAGGCCAGTCCGGGAGTGTTGACAAGTGGGAGAATTCCGGTTCCCGGCTCATCGTTCGCCTTTGACCGCCCGTTGGCCTCCCGTCCGCCCACCGCCGGCCGTTGATCGCGAACGTGACCTCGCTTTTGTTTTCGCCCACTCGCCGGTGGTGCGCGATGTTTGTTTCGTTCTGTTTTAATGACCTTCTTCTCGGCCGCTCTCGCCCGACTTTACACTAGAAAGAAGGCGGTCATTCGCTCGACGGAACGTTCGCTGACGGCAGGCGGGAAGTGAGTGGGCGAGTGCGCGGAAGCTGGACGTGTTTTGCACTCGGCCCGCGGCTATAAAAGCGGGCGGTCGGTGGATTCAAAGCCATCCTCTCCCTTCCTTCTTCTCCGTCCATCCCCGTTCATCCACCGGAATGAACACACGACTCGTCTGCGTGCTCGTCGCCCTCGTCGTTGCGGTCGCTCACGCCCAGCTGGCCAACGTTGGAGTCGGCGGACAGGTCGGCAAGCGGGAGGCGTAAGTTTCTTTGCAATAGAGCAACGAAAGAATTCGACTGTCTTTTGACCACTTTGAATACTCTAGCAACTTCATTTGATCTGTTCTAGCGGTTTCCAACTGCTCGGCACCGACGCCAATGTCCGAGTCGGCCGTCAGGTCAACGCTGGAGTTCACGGTGGGATCGGCAAGCGACAAGTCGGCGCGCAGGTCGGCGGCCAAGTCGGCAAGCGCGAAGCGTGAGTTTTTTCTACTGGATGAGAAGCGAGGTGGAAAAGGAGCACAGAAAGCTACTTGATGAGTGGCTTACGACCTCAAGCCTTCGGCACAAACGGAGAAGAACGATTGAAAGAATCCTTTTGATTTCAGCGGCTTCCAACTGCTCGGAACGGACGCGAACGTGCGCGTCGGAAAGCGGCAAGTGAGCGCTGGAGTTGGCGGAAACGTTGGAAAACGAGAAGCGTAAGTTCTTTTTCCTGGTTGGGGATGGGCGGGAACTTCGAGTGAAATCCACGACCAAGGAATTCAAATAGAATATAAGATCCTTACATTACGAATGTCTGCAAAAAGTGCGTTAGGGGGGTGGGGTAACGCACTTTTTGCAGCCATGCAAGATTTGCGTTTCCGATTTTTGCATCTGCAAAAAATCGTAACGGATTTTTGCAGCCGCACGATTTGCGTTCGGAATCCTTGCAGCTGCAAAAATTCGTAACGATTTTTTGCAGATGTCGGATTCCCGTTCCGGATTGTTGCAGATGTCAAATTCCTGTTCGCGTTTTGTGCATCTGCAAATTCTGCGTTCACAAATCTTGCAGGATGTCGGATTTGTGTTTGAAATTCTTACAGATGTCAACTTTCCGTTCTCGATTTGTGCAGATGCAAAATTCGTGAACGCAAAGTTTACAGTGCTCAAATCGTGAACGGCAATCGGACATCGTGCAAGAATCGTGAACGCAAATCTTGCAAAATTCACTGATTTTCACTTGAAAAGGTCCAAAATGCACTGAAAAACGGCCGAATTTTGATGCTTTTCCCCAAAATCTGCAACATTTGTGTTCACGATTCTTGCAGATGGTCGGTTTTTGTAACGATTTTTTGTAGCTGCAGAAATCACCAACGCAAATTGTGCATCTGCAAGATTCGTGAACGCAAAACGTGCAGCTGCAAGTATCCTGTTCACGATTCTTGCAATGCACAAAACGCGAACGCAAACCTGACATCTGCAAGAATTCGGAACGCAAATCCGACATCTGCAAAAATTCGTAACGATTCTTTGCAGATGTCAAATTCCTGAACGCAAACTTGACGGCTGCAAAAAGTCGTTACGAATTTTTGCAGCTGCACAATTCGCGTTACGAATTTTTGCAAATGTCGAATTTGCGTTGCGGTTTTTGACATCGTCTGCAAAAAGTGCGTTACCCCACCCCCCTAACGCACTTTTTGCAGACATTCGTAATGTAAGGATCTTATATGCTTGCTTGTTCCAGTGGCTTCCAACTGCTGGGCACCGACGCGAATGTGCGAGTCGGCCGCCAAGTCAACGCCGGAGTCCACACGGGCATCGGCAAGCGGGAGGCGTAAGTTTTGTAGCGAGTTTCCACCGACTTCATCCATCCCTCTCCTTCCAGGCCGCAACTTCTGAACACGGACCTCGGACTGCGAGTCGGCAAGCGCCAAGTCGGCGCGCAAGTGGGCGGGCAGGTCGGCAAGCGTGAGGCGTGAGTTTTTTCGATTGAGCAAAGAAGCACCAAAATGTGCGATTGAAAGGGCTGTCGCCATGGCCAGTGGCTTGTGATCATCGAACAAACTGAACAAAACCGCTTGGGATTCACTTCGTTTCGTTCCAGCGGCTTCCAACTGCTCGGCACGGATGCGAACGTCCGCGTGGGCCGTCAAGTGAACGCTGGACTCGGAGCGAACGTTGGCAAGCGCGAGGCCGGATTCGATGGGTACGTCAGATTAAAAATGTGTGTGGAAACAAGTCGCTTAATTTTAGGCAAGAGCAAGACCGCGATCGTCGCCAGGTCGGAGTGAGCGGCGGCGCGAACGTCGGCAAACGCGAGGCGTAAGTCGTTCTTTCGTTTGGAAACAGGGCGGATGGCAGCGAATCGAATACACAAAGAACAACCCCGTTACGCTCATTGCTTTTTAGCGGCTTCCAACTTCTCGGAACTGACGCGAACGTCCGAGTGGGCCGCCAGGTGAACGCCGGCGTTCACACGGGCATCGGCAAGCGGCAAGTGAACGCCGGACTCGGCGCTCAAGTCGGGAAGCGTGAGGCTGGATTTGATGGGTGAGTCCAGCAAGCAACGATATTTGAAATCAGTCGTGTGGCTTGCAGCCAAGAGCAAGATCGCGACCGCCGCCAAATCGGAGTAAACGGTGGAGCCAACGTCGGCAAGCGAGAGGCCGGCTTCGACGGGTGAGTTCGATGAGCAACCAGCAATAAGTTAATACCTCTTTCTAGACAAGAACAGGATCGCGACCGCCGCCAGGTCGGAGTGAGCGGGGGCGCGCAAGTCGGCAAGCGTGAGGCGTGAGTTTCGTCCTCTTAACGCAGCAAAAAGTTTCAAATCTCTCGCTTATTCGTTGCTACCTTTCGCTTTGCACAATCAAACGATGAATAGAGGAGTGAACTCATTCCATTCGATTTAGCGGCTTCCAACTGCTCGGCACTGACGCCAACGTGCGAGTCGGCCGTCAGGTGAATGCGGGAGTGCACGGCGGGATCGGCAAGCGGCAGGTGAACGCTGGAGTGGGCGGACAGGTCGGCAAGCGCGAAGCGTAAGTTTTTGGTTCATAAGATGGGAGAAACGGCGGCGATGGGGAGTTTTCGCGGCGAGAATCTGCAAAGCTGCGATCGTTACCACTCGCAAACATTCCTCTGAATTCATTCGATACTTTCAGCGGCTTCCAACTGCTCGGCACTGACGTGAACGCCCGGGTGGGCCGCGACGTCCACACTGAGGTGGAGAAGGACTTCGACAAGTAAGAGCAACAAATCAGGAACTCGCAATCAATTCCATTCATTGCAGCAAGGAGGAGTCGGACCGCAACCGCCGCCAAATCGGTGTGAACGGCGGCGTCCAGGCGGGATGAACACGACGACAATCCTCTCCTCCCATCGTTCTTCTTCTTCTTTCTTCAGTTCTCTAGCGACCACACAGCCAAATCGACTCTGCGGAGCGAATTGGAGCCATTCAGACCAATGCAATCCTCTGCTTACTTCTTTTGCTGCAAACAAGAAAATAAACACGATTGTGAGCTTTCTGCTCCATTGCTGGTGAAGCGAACGGATGAACGAGGGGGAGTAGCGTAATTGACTGTTCTTCTGTTTCTTTCGAAAAAATCCGACTGGTCGTTCGCTCTGCACGCCCGCCACTCGGCTGCTGTGGTTGGAGAGCGATTGTTGACCCCCCGACGCCGCCGAGCGCTGCCGGGCCATGTGTTCGCGGCGCTCGGCCGTCGTTCGAATTCGGGCTTGCGGTTCGGCTGCTCGTTCGCCGCATTCCGCTGGAAATTTCGCTCGTCATCCTCGAGTTTCGGTCCAATTTCTTGCAAGTTTGGCCACAAATTCCGCCAATTCTTCGCGAATTCTGCTTCGAATTCCCCGCAAATTCTTCCAGGATTCATTTCGCCGCCGATTTCAGGCGAATGGCCGACGACTCGGAGGAAACGGCGCCGAAACGCGCCCGTCTCGTCGGCCCGCTGGTCGTCGCGGTCGTCGTTCCGCGGCGGCGTTCCCGATTGCGGCCGCTCGTCTGCGACTCGTTCATGCGGCACTACGCGAAGCAGACCGCGCACTACGCGAGCAATCCCAAGGTTTTCATGCCGATGGTGAGTTTCCCGTCGAATTCCGTCGATTTCTCGTGATTCCTCGCCGATTTTCAGTTGATTTCGGCCAAATTCCCGCAATCCGCTCGCCGCGTTCTCCGCAACTCGGCGCTCGCGGTCGCGTTCAAGAGCGAGGAGTCGCAGCAGCTGAACCGCAAGTGGCAATTCGCCGGCATTTCGGCGCACTTCTACAGAGAGGCCGTCGGCTCGGCGGTCTTCGCGTTGCTGCGCGCGCACACGGGCGCGCCGATCTTCCGTCGGCTGGACGTGCGCGAGGAGCCGCTCGGTTTGGTGCAGTTCGACGACGCGTTCCTGAACGCTCTCGCCGGTACGTTCCTCACATTCATTCCATTGATTTCCTCGTCGAATTGCAGGAGACGAACGCCACACGGGCGTCGTGGAGCTCTCGTTGAAGCCCATCTTCGACGAGTCCCAGACCACGATGGAGGGCGTGCTGCAGCGCCTCGGTTGCCACTTGAAGCAGCTCACCTGTCCGTGGGTCTACTTCAAGGCGATCGCCGACACGTTCACCATGCGGCTGGACGAGTTCTGTAACGTGCATCCGCAAGATGGCGACACGCGGGCCAACGTTCGTTTCCCTCCACTTCTTTCGATCCGCTCGTTGCAGATCGAGCTCGACGTCCTGCTCGTGCACGAAATTCGCCGCCTGAATTTGACGTGCGGGACGCAAGAGCCGCGCTTCCGTTGGGAGGCCGACGGGACGACGCTCTTGCACACGTGAGTTCCGCCTTCTTTCCATTCACTCCTCTTCTCTGTTCAGTGCGAACTGCCCCGTCCAACCGGCCGTCGAGGAGCTGGTGCTGGAGTTGGACCCGGAGCTGGACGAGGAGTTCGTGCGAGTCGACTACCTGCACCTGATGCCCAACCTGAAGCGCATCTTCTTCTTTGCTCGAATCGACCTTAAAGTGAGTCCTTCCGTCTTCTAATCGTTCAAGTGGGTCGATTGCAGGAAAAGTTCTTACCCGGCCAGGCCCTCATGCACTACTTGGACGATCTGCACGAGTTCGCGGAGGACATTCTCGAGGAACGCGAGCGGATCGCCGAAATCATCTTCGACATTCAACTCGCCACCCCGCAGAAGTTGTGGTTCTTGACCAACGACGAGGCGGCCAACATCGAGTGAGTTCCTTGCCTCCTTCCTCCTTTCATTTTATCTGATCGATTGCAGTGGCTCCCCGTTCGAAGTGATCGCTGCGAACGAGTTCTTCGAGGACAAAACCACGGTCCTCGTCGATGCGCCGCTGCCGGACGAGGAACTCCGCTTCCTGCCGTGCAATCAGGCGGAGAAGAAGCGGACGAACGACGACGAGGAGCCCCAAGTGTTCTGCTGGGCCGAGCCCGACGAGAAGATCCGAATGTACTTTCATCACGCCAAATAGTCGCTCCTCTAATAAGCCGGTAGAAGTGAGTAGTCAGTTACGTAGCGTCCCCCTTCCGTTCCGCCAATGATTGTTGTTGATCGGTTTGATTGTTGATTGTATTTTGTTCCCGTTCGTCCTTCCTGTCGGCCTTCGATGTCGGTGGTCAACGGAAATAAACGAAATTGTGTTGCCGCTTTGATTTGCTTTGAGAACAAACGGCTGTTCCGAGAACGGCAGCGACCTTTGGGAGCGGGGAGGGGAGTGTAAAGTTCGAAGTGAACGAGAAGGAGCGAGGGTTTACTGCAGCAGGGGCTTGTTTACTGACCGTCGCTCGCTTCTTTGGATAACGAGGGAACGTGCGGAGATTCGGGTGGTGAACGGGGGTCTGTTGCAGGGACGAGCGAAGAGTAACAATTTACGGCTTTATTGCACTGCATTCTGGGAACTGTTTTGAACGAAATGAAGAGCAAGCGGCGAACCGAAGCGGAGCGACTTTCGCGAAAAGTCGAAGCGATCTTCGTTTGACACCCGCGCGCCCGTCGACCTTCGCGGGCCGCCCCGTTTGATCTTCGTTTGTTTACCGAAGATGGACGGAATACTCGGAAAGAGCGGCGAGTGGGCGATAAGATCAAGCGACGGTTTAAACTGCGCAGCAAACGAGTCGGTAGAAGGCGGGGATTTGCGTGCGATCTTTGTTACAGACAAAAATCACGGCCCGTAAGTGGTCGCCTGTAAGTGGTCGCTTGATCGGGACGGGCGGAGTCAAGGCCGGAACAAAAGAAACTGACCACTCGCTCCGGTTCGCCCACTCTCGCGCGGTTGATTTCTTTTTGCACACGTGTGCACCGCCCACCGGACCGGACGGGATTTTGTTGACGAATCGGTCGGTATTTAAATTCGCCGGCGACGGCCTGCACTCCATCCTCCCCTTCGTTCTACCCACTCCGTCCTCCTCAACCAAACGATGATCAACTGGAAGCTGGCCGGGCTGCTGCTCGTCGCTGTGGTTGCGGTGAGCGCGCTGGACGTAAGAGAAAGACTAGAAGCAGCTAGTTGAATCGACTCGCTTTTAGGACGTTCCGAAGCATCACCTTCGTGCCCGTCGCAACGAAAAGGAAGAAGTGGTTGGGGTGCGGACGCCAAAAGAAGCCCCGTGATTCTCGTGTGCTTGCAGCCGTCGCCTGACCACGAGCAAATGAAGCCGTTCGAGTTCCTCGGCACCAAGAACAATTTTAACAACAAGCAACGCGTTGTTCGGGACCTTCCAGAGGAGGGGCATGGTGTAAGAAACAAAGAACGCCTTCTTCTCGAATCAACCCTCGATTTTAGCCCCGTCCCGAGCCGATGGGCGTGAAGCCGTTTGAGTTCCTCGGCAAGAAGGGCAACATCCCGATCCGTGTGGCGCGTGATGTGAGAAGATAAAAAGCGATACCCGCCTGATTCTCCGCTCGATTTCAGACCGATAACCCAGGCGAACCCCTCCCGGTTACCGAGGCCCCGGCTTGAAACCGAAGACTCTCTTCGAGTCTGTTAGTCTAGTTTGATCGTTCGCTGCCTTTTGTACTTGATTTACGCTTGGAATAAACTTCATACGAGCAATAGTCGACCGTAAAGTCATTACCTTTGCAAACTAAATGATCATCGGTGAGTTGTGGTCGAAACGAACGAAAAGAAGCGGATATTCATCGACAGTCCGACTGAAGAGCGGCTCTAAAAGACGAGCACACGGGCGAGTGCAGAAGCTCGTCAACTCCAGTTTATTGTGCAGGGCTGATGAAAGGCGCGTGCACGTGTACAACGAGCAGAAAAGAAAGCGATCGATCACTGCCGTTCGGACGAGTTCCCCGCTCGTTCCGGGCTCGTTCTAAAAATTGTTTTGAATGCGACTGGTGGTTTAAAATGATGAAACCTTTTGGTCACGAGATGTAAGTCGAAGGTTCGCGGCTGCTCCGCCTCTTCGGGACGGAAAGCAAATGAATGATTGAACAAGCTGAGCGCCATTGGACCGGTCAGGAGTTTACAGCGAGCAGGAACGGCCGCTTTCTTCGAACGAAAGCGAAAGACGGAGATCTTTGAACTTCTTTTACACCAAAACGTTCGGACTTCCTTCCTCTACCGGCTGTATTTAAGCAGAGGACCAATCACTCGCTCTTCATCCTCTCCCTTCTCTTCCCTTCAGTCCCCAACTAAATGATGGTCAACTGGAAGCTGGCCGTGCTGTTGCTCGCCGTCGTGGTCGCAGTGAGCGCCTTGAACGTAACAGAGACCGTAGAAGCTTCCGATTTTAATCGACTCGCTTTCAGGAGGACAAATCCAAGCACCATCTTCGTGCCGCTCGCAGCTCCGTCGCTGGACGAGGCGTAAGCTGAAGAAGAACGTTTCGTTTGATTCGTACTTTCGTTGCAGCCCAGCCCTGACCACGAGGCGTCGAAGCCGTTCGAGTTCCTCGACAAAGAGAGCAACCACAAACGCGTGGCCCGCGGCGAGCACGAGCCGGGCACGCCGTTCGAATTCCTGGGCACCGGCGACGAGCATCAATCCCGTGACGCGCGTCAAGTAGGGGAAAAAACAAGCAAATTCTGATCGTTGACGTGCTTGCAGGTTAGATCTGGCGAAAAAGACTTCGCTGGCGAGCACGGCAGCGGCCACCGCGTGGCTCGTGGCGTAAGAAAGAAGCAGCGTTTCTATGATTCTAACTCGTGTTTTTAGATCGCTTCCGGTCGCAAACACTGATGGACCACGAACCACTCGATTCTTCTCGTCTTGTTCACCTCTTGTACCTAGTTCTTATTCGAATAAATTGCATCAAGCAACTAGCATTGAGTGTAAACCAACTGGCAGATGGAGGCGCGTGCACGTGAGCTGCCAGCGAGAAAGAAAGCAATCAATCACTCGTATTAAAGCGGGGGTTTTCGCTCGTTGTGGACTTCGTTCCGTGAATGGAGTGTTTACAGTCGATGCAATGCACGGTTTAAGCCGTAGCGTTATCGTGAAGCGGAGTGCTACGCGGTGATCGCAAAAGCTCGCTGTTGCCACGCCCATGCGGGAAGCGGAGAAGTCGAAAAGAACGTACGGAAGTTCGCCGAGGTCGTTCGGGAGTTTAAACCGCGGAACAAACAATTGATGACTTGCACGAAACTCTGGAGAAGGCGGAGTTTGGCGAACGACCTTCACGCGAAACCTTTGGCCTTTTCGCCTTTTGATTCGCGTATTTAAGCGACGAACCGCTCGATCGTTTCATCACTCCACTGTTTCATTAGAGGAATGTTCAACTATAAGCTGGCCGTCTTGTTGCTCGCCATTCTCACCGTCGCGTGGGCGCGCCGCTCGGACAACCACGGGCCGCCGCACCGTGCGGTTCGCGGCGTCAAGGAGTGGGAGTTCGGCGTAAGCGGAAGAGCAGGTAGCTTTGATTTCTTTCGTCGTTTGCAGAACACCGAGCACGTGAACGAGCGGATTGCGCGCCACGTGCAAGGAGACGCTCATGGAGTGAGTGCGAACGTTTTTGTTTGTTCTCACCCTTCGTTGCAGCCCCGCCCCGACCCGGTGGACGTGAAACCGTTCGAGTTCTCGGACCGCTCGAGCAACAACGGACCTCACGGCAAATGATTTTCCGTAGATTATTCAACCGTTGTGACCTTTCTTATCCCCAGCTTACTCGAATAAATTGCCTCACAAGCAGTCACTTCTTCGTTTATTCGATTGCAAACAAGCAGCTGTGATTGTCATGAAGAGAGTAGCTGGAGAATGTGCTGCTGTTGCTCCACGCGTCCACGTCGGAATTCGCCCGACAGCTCGGCCAATCGAACGCTGCAGCCCAAAGTGCGCGCGACCACCGGCACGTGGCCGTTCAGCTCCAGAATCGTTGCGTAGTCCTTGAACGACGAGACCAGGCGCTGCAAACGGCAGGAGATAAGTGGGGGAGAGAGTGAGGTTTGGAAGTGATTCGAGAAACGTTCGAAAACTTGATTGAAATTGCTGTTCAAAGCAAACATTCCGGCTTCAATCGATCGAACAGAACAGTCCAGTCTTCCCTGCTCGCCCACCCACTCACCTCCATCTCGACGAGCATCAGGACCAGGTTGCCCAGTCGAACGGCCACGTCGTCGAAGTTGGCGCGGTAGTAATTGCGGAGCTGCTCGAAGACTTCGGCCAGCTGCTCGCCCACTTTCGTGTTCGTGGGCTGTAGTTTGGAGATCAGCTGGAGGGCGAAGATGTGGAACATTGCCGAGTGTTCGAAGTCCTGAAGAAAGCCAATGAATTAATGTGAGGAAAAGAGTAAAGAAGGTGAGAGCTGCGAATGCTTGATGTTGCTCAATGACAAGAGGAACAGAAGGCGGTGAATGCAGAGAAGAAGAAAAGCGGCAAGGGTAACAGAGAACCTTTACAACCAGCCGCTCACCTCGAATCGCATCGCGTGAACGCGAGACGCCATTTCGAGGTTCATTTTGTAGTACGCCATCGTGTACCTTGAAGCAACCGCTCAACGACAGAATTGATCAAGAGGACTTACTCGAGGAAGACCTGGCAGTTCTTCAGCCCACGACACGAGCTCAGCATCAACCCGACGGTGTCCCAGTTGACTGCAACACGAGCTGATGAATTGAATCGAATCGCTTGCGCACCTTTGATATAGCTCTCGTCCACTGCGTACGCCAAATTCGTCTTGTGCCCCCGATTCCGCAAGTTGTGCATGACGACCGTGAAGCAGAGCCACGGGTAGAAGAGCGCTTTGCTCAGTTGGTACTGTAGAAAGAGAGCAATGAGGGGTTCATTAATTGAGGAGAACTCACGAAGTCCTCTTTGGAGTCGACGATCTCATCGATTCGAGTCGCCCGCATGTACTCGACCAGCACGGGCACTTCCGATGCCACCGCGATGCTAAGGAAAGTATTGAAAGAAATGAGTGGGTAGAAGAATGGAGGTACCTTATGTGCATGCAAGTGGGATTCTCGACGCCCAACTTGGTGATCGCTTGATTGCCGCCGTACGACCGAATGAGCGATTGGTAGCGGCTGCAAGAAAGAAATTGGGGGAATGAGAAGGATGGACAGAACCTCAAATAGGTGGCGCGTTGTGCAAGGACGATCTTCCACAGCAGTGTGTTAACGTCCAGGTTCGGAAACGGCGAGGCGGCCTTTGTGCTGATCACCGCTAAACCGTGAGAGGTGAGTGAACAGAAGGAAACGGAGGATACAGAAGATTAAACGGCAAAAAGAAACACGTAAACCTCCATCCGATCCCCTGACACCGAAGCAAACGAACCTCCAATGGACATCCCTTCGGTTATGCTGCAAACAAAATGCATCAAACTCCTGATGAACAAATGAGCTCACCATCGCGAGAAGCGACAAGCTTTGCACAACGTCCGACCATCGAACGATGTGATTTCGCACGTTTTATTGTGGGCGCACGTATAGCGATGCTGACATGAGACGGTTCTACGGAAAAATGCCGCGCTAAAAAGAGAAAGAGGGAACATTGATCAATAAAACGGAGCTGAACAAACCACGAATTGCAAGAGATTGCCCCGAAATGCTGGCAGAAGGCGGGCGCGCCGCAAATCGCGCACTTTCGCTTCGGTTCGCGCGCGCCCGCTTTCGGCGATTCGTTGGCCGATCGCTTGCGAGAAACGAGAGCGTTTTGCGGCGACGAGTCGGCCGTCGATCCGTCCGAGCGGTCGCTGGAGATTTCCGTTTGTACTACGTCGAGGAGAGGCGTGCTTCCTGGAAGTTAGCAAGACAATGAGATGCTGGAGGAGCAGGAAAAGCTTACCAGCAGAATCAGTCATCCCATATTGTCAGAAAGCAAGACTTGATCAGCAAGCAATCGAATTTCACAACGACCAGGACGCAACAAAGAGAGCAAAAGAAAAGAAACGAACGTGTGCTCCGGCCGTTCTGCCGTCCGCTCGCACGCACAAAAGAAAGCAAATTCTAGTCGAGTCTCTGCCGCGGACGGCGGGAGAGGAGTGGTCCTCAGTTGTCGGTTCTCGCTTATCGCTCCTTCTTTCCGCTTCCCGAAGGTCACGAGTGTCGTGGAACGGAACCAACAGAAGACGCGGTTCTTTGTGCGGCTGATCGCTTTCGTCGCGACGATTCCGTTCGCATCATTCTGATTTCTTCGGCGAGAGACGGTCGGGAGTCCGAATGCGAACTACGCGATTGATTGATTGGGGAAGCAAAGAAAACGCGTAGTCCACGCTTGGACTTCGTATTTTCTGCAGACAATTGTGCTCCGCTTCTATCCTGGTTTTGTGCAATGAGCAAAAGAGAGAGGCAATTACGTAGGTGCTCCATCGCTTCTTGCACAACAAAGAATTCAAGAAATGCTCGAAGCCGTGTGCTCATTATTCATTCCGTCATGAAGCAATAATTTCTGATGATTTGTGGACACCGACACTCGGCTCCGCTGCTCGCACTCAACCCGTTTCGTTAATGAGCGTGAAGACAAGGCGGCGAACGCAAACAAACAAGCGAGAACGGGATCGTTAACGAGATTCGTCTTATCTTCGCCGACGATCAGAACGAGCGAAAGGAGCAGAAGAAGCGTGAAGACTCGTAATCACACGTTCCTCTCCCTTGGAGCGTTGAAATGGGCTGAAGGTGGGGGCGATTGACTCGATTGCTTAATCCACTTTCATTCTTCTCAATCCCTACTTGAGTTAATCGACTCCTCAAAAGTCAGCCGTTTTTCTCGCGCGTCCCGAAAGAGCCGCCATGTTTGCTCAACCGCGCTCCTTCTTCTCTTCGATCCTCGCGTTCTGCACATTCCCGCTCCGTCCGTTCGCCCCGTTCGGGCTCGTTTGTTGTCGATGGTCGAGGTCATAAAATACGCGAGCATGCGGGCGGGCGAGCGGGAAGGAAGGTGTGGATGAGCGGTCGTGCGGGTGTTTATGTTTTCTCCCGCTTCTTCCGCCTCCTTCCCGCCCGTCTTGTTCGTTCGTCGACGCTCTTTCCGGTCGTCCCGTTCGAGTCGTCTGTTTTCGTTGAAGGAGCTCGTTGACGAGCAGCGCAAGGACTTTCGATCATCGAACGAAGGAGTCATTTGTTTCTTTGTTTTTTTTATGAACAACAGCCCTTCGAGCACGTCCAGTCACTCGACTTTGTGCTCTCTTCACCCCATTCGTCCTCTTCTTTCAACACTTCTAACCCCATCGCCTTCCCAGACCGACCCGATCGTCTTCAATTATGCTCAAAAAGCAGCGGGAAGTGGTCGGCGGGAAATAAGCGAGTGAGGGCGTGAGTGACCGCCAAGATTTGTGTTTACCCAAACATTCCCGACCGCCGACGCCGATTGCTGGGTTGAACCGCCGCGAGTGTCCACTTCTTTTCGTCAAGCACTCACTCACTCGCCGCCCGCTCATTCCTTTGGCTTCAGGCTCCAACCTCCGCCTCCTTGCCGCCTTCTTTTCATTCCGCTCCCGACCGCCCCGTCTCGCTGTCCGCCTCGCCCCCCGCCTTCCGATCGCTCCGGTCGAAACACAAATCCGTCCGATCGGGGCAAGCGGGCGGACGTAGCGCAACGGCGATTATGAGAAAAAGCGGAGCGAGCGCGGGGATTTCGCGCGAGACAAAAGCGGAAATTATTGCAGCGTCGCTCTCGTGTTTTCTTTGCTTCGAGCGCTTCAATTAGCGAAGGGAAAAAGGGGCGATGACAGCCGGGAGTGATTTGTGGGCGGTTATCCTTTAAATCCAATTCATATTGTTTGTGTTTGGCTTGTGTTCTTGCACCTTCAATCCTTCGAACATTCGATAGCTCGATCGTCCAATGGCCAATCGGTTCAGCTGTTTGCTTTTGTTTGAAGTCGAGGAAATCTGATATTTGCCGGTCAATTGGGCGGTTCGAAACGATCGTCGAGTCTCGAATTCGCCGTTTCTCTGCTTGTCCTTGAGGATCGAATTCCAGTGCAGCGGTTTTCGTCTACCATTGTTGAAAGGAGAGGAGCTGAACGGTCATCCCAGTCAGAGAATGCGGTTTGGCCTCAGAATTTTTCGCTCGTGTTTGCCAGACGAATTCCTCAAATTTGTGCGCGTTGGAGCAACCCGAAGGAAACACAAGAATTCTCGACACGAGCGCTCGTAAACTTGCAGCCGCAATCTCCGACCTCTTCGTTGATTACTTTTGGCTAAAGCGGGAGGAATTCGTCGCCCAACTTTGCTCCGCTCAACTTCCCGCCGCTCGCTTCTCGCCGGGGGCTCGCCGATTGCAGCGGGCGGCCAATTCGGGCGATGGACCGCGGCCGGCCGGCTTATCAGTTCGCCCCTCGTTGCCCGTGGATCTTCTTCCTTTCGTCCGAGTGCTCGAGTGCTCGAGTGTTGCTCTTCGGTTTGGTAATGCGGGCGGGGGTCTTATTCCTGTTCATTCCTTTGAATTAGTCAAAAGAGATGGACTTTAGGTTTGAAGACGGTTTTGACCGAAAAGGGGGCTCAAAATATCTCGCGTACACGTTCATGATGACCGCGTTCCTTTCTTGCCAAGCCCTATTCGATCGCTTGCTTTGATTCGAATCCGTTTCGGTCGTTATCGTGTTCACTTGTGTTTTTTTTTGCAGCAGAAGCAGACGGATCGTCGACCGCCGCCGCCGTTGTCGCTCGTTTCGCTCGCCGGTCGTCGTATTTGCGGCGCGCGGGTTTAACGCTCGATTAACACGCGGAAGGACGGAGAGCGGGGGATCCCGCCCGCACGAAGCGATTCGCTCGAAACGAACCGAACGGAAATCGGAACGCCGTCCGCAGGCGGCGGAGACAATCGAACATCCGCCGGCTTGCTCGTGGGTCGTTCTGCTGGAATTCGCCGGCTGTTCGCTCCACTGCCCCTCCACTTCGCAAATGACCGCACGGAAATCGAGAACAAACACGCGGGAATGTTCGACTGATTGACCGATCGGCTAATCGAAAGCTCGTGACCCCTGCCTTGCTCAATTCTTCCGTTGCTCAACGAAACGATCGTTCCGCTTGCGAACGAGAAGCCATGGTCCTGTCGCGCATCACGCAGTTCGCGGGCGAGGCCTTTGGGACGGACAACGTCCGCGTGGTCTATGCGGGGCAGGAAGGAGGTTCGATTCGCAAGATTTCCTTCAATTCCCCTTTTGCTTGAAGACACCCACTACCGCCCCAATCGAAACATCGTGCTCGTCGGGCCGATTGGCGCGGGCAAGTCGTCGCTCATCGACTTTCTCTGCAACTACTTCTACGGCGTTCAATTCGACAGGTTCCTTTCGAAGATTAAGGAGTGAACAAGTGGATTGATCGCCGGGTTGATTGCAGCAAGTACCGGTACAAGATCGCCGACGAAGTGAGTTCTCTTTCTTCTCTTGTGCACACGTTTCATTCGTTTTAGTGCTTCGACAACACGACCCCAGAGAAGGCAGTAACGAAGTACATCTTTAACGGGACGAACATGCCCTACCGGCCGATTCTGATCGACACGCCCGGCATCGGGGATCCGACGTTCGTTTACCCACCATCTTCTGTTTACTCTTTTTAGGGGACTCAAAGCCAATCGCGAATTGGCGTCCGTCGTGACGGACTACTTCAAAGTGAACGCGAAAGAGCGTATTCACGCCGTCTGTTTGGTCCTCCCGTCGTTCATGCAGTCGGTGAACGAGCAGATCGACTCGGACATTCGACTTGTGAGTTCCTTTTGTGTTGAATTTATTGCCTATTCTTCGCTGCAGACGCTCTCGCTGTTCCCCGACTGGATGCACGAGAACATCGTCCCGATTCTGACGTTCGCGGACGACACAACCGAACGCAACGACGCGCTTCTTCGACACTTCGGCCTGGCCACCTACTCGAAGTTCTTCGTGAACACGCAGGCGGTCTTCGATGCGCCGTCCGGTGAGCATCGGGGTTTGCTCTACGGGTTTCTTCCGTCTTCTTTTTTGCCAAAGGTCACGAATCGCCCACTCGCTGGTTTGCAAGCGGCCAGCGGGCACTCCCACGTGCACGCGGCGGCGCTTGAGTCAACTTTGGCTCCGGCCGGCCGCCCGGTCGATCGCGAAGGCGGCCTCATGATTCCCCCGATTTCCGCAAACATTTGGAAGCGGGGGAGGAGTGGACATTCCTTCCCGCTTCCTCCTTCCTTTCCGCCCGCTTACTCACGCACTCGCTCACCGACCGGCGAGCTCACGCCCTTTGCGGGCGGCGCGGCTCGCCGTTGTTTGTTTTCGTTTCGCCGCCCGCTTTCACGCTTTTCGACGGCGAAGGCGGAAGACGAAAAGCGATTGGGTTTCGATCAACACGCGCCCGGCCGCCCGCTTCCCGTCGGTCCGTCGGCTCGTTTCGTTTCGCGGGCGGGAATGGACAATGCGTAAAGTTTTGTGTTGGGCAGGAGATTTGATTGGGTTGCTGGATTGTTGATAGTGAGTGAGTGATTAAGGAATCGGTAAAAAAACCGTAAATAGCCGCTAATCTCATCGTGCTTGCTGGAAGTGCAGTTAACGCCTTCTGCTACCCGTAACTGAAACTTGTTGGTCCGTTCGTTGCGTTTGCATCCCATCTGTTACATTCTTACGCGTTCATGCATCTGGTCGGCTCAACGCAACATTTGACCCTTTCACGAACATTCCTCCGCGATCTCTCCGCTTTTAATCGAAACGTCTCGCAAAGGAATGAGGCGAATTCCCGAAGCGGAAAGGAGAAGCCGGCGTACAGACGCGTGAATCACTCCGTTTTTGCTCGTCGCTGCCGACCGTCCGGCCGGAATCCAGCAACATAAATCACACGCAAACGACACGTTGCTTCCGCTTCTCCAACCAAAATGGAGAATTGATTTAGTCGAGAATGGTAGAAGGGCAGTTGATCGCGATGTTTACTGTTGCTCTGAACAATCCACCATTTAAACTTCTCATCCTTTCGTATTTATTCCGCTTTGTGAAACGAAGGCAGCAGAAGCACAGCAACACGGCTGAATCAATCCGCAAGGAATGAAATCATCCGTCCTGCCCCCGACTCTCTCCGATTCCTTTCCTCTCTTTTATACAATACTTTCGTCGATTGAATGTAGCCGTTTGTTCGATTGAGCGGAGAAATTTGAGCGGGCGACAGGCAAAAATTCAAAGCGGTTTTTTCATTGCATTTATGAACGTGTTTTGGGGAGCGTGGCTTCCGATTACCGGGGGTGTTTAATGTTCACGGTTTGTTCGTTGTTTGTTAGAATTCCTTGCTTGAACAGTGACATTTGAATGCCGTGTAATTCAGCGCTGCGCGGATCTCGTGATCATTGGACCTGCCCATGCAGCCTGCAATCCGGATCGTTTGCCTGCTCGATTACTCAAGACACTTCGCACCATCTCATCTCGTTTCGGAGATTTCACGCAATCCAATTACTCACTCGTGAGCCGCTCGCTTGTCGCCGATCCTCGCCGCTTTTTAATTTCGACCAATTTGTGCGCGAGTCGCCGCAATTCGACGCGCTTCTCGGCGATCCGCTCGTCAATCCGCTCGCTCACTCGTCAAATCGCTAATCTGTTGGCTCGTTCGTTCCTTTTGCTGCGGGCATCTGCTCGTTTCGTCGATTGCGAACACGTGGTCGTTTGGTGCAAATCAGCATTGCAAAGCGCACGATGAAGTGGGATTCGAGCGAAATCTCAATGCCCGTTGGGTTTTCTCCAATTCGAGGAGTTGATCTTTTCATTTGACTTTCAACCGCTCGCCTCCAACCTAACGCTTCGAGCCGCTCGCTCGCAACCGCTCACCATCACTCCTTCATCTTTCTGTTGCAGAGAATCCGGAAGAACTTCGTCGCCAACGTGCCCTCTGGGACTTGACTTCGAGTTCGGCGCGCCAATTCCTCCGCTTCGTTGGGGAACTGCGCGCGCAAACGATCGAGCGGCGACTGTTGAGCGGCGACGCCACGCCCACGAGTCCGCTCTCGCCCGCAGCCGTCGAACTCGGGCAGAAAGCCGGCGAGAAGTCGCCGCACGAAGCCGATCGTCCTTCTTTCGAGCCTCCACCGCCGCCGCCTCCGCTGCCTCCGCCTCCAACGGTTTGCTTCCGATCAATTCAACCACCATCGCCTGGTGTTCAGCAGGGCGGAGTCGAGTACCGCGAAACGGACGTGTTCACGGCGGTGCGCGAAGAGACGACGATCACCGAAGTCGTGCCGGCGGCGCCGCTCCAGCACTCGTCGCCTCGACACTCCGTCCAGAATCCCGACCGCTTGGGTCAGGAGATTCAATCGGGAAGTGGCAGACGACTCGACCCCATTCAACCGTCCGCTTTCCCCTACCCGCCTCCACCGCCTCCGTTGACTCCGTTCGAAAAGAAAATCTACGAGGCGACCGAGAAGGTGAGTGAACGAATGAATAAAAGGCAGTAACTGCGTTTCCTTTAGTCGCCGCCTCCACTTGGACAGGGCGCCTCCGCCAAACCGTTGGGTCAATCCGTGAGCGGCCCCTCGTTCCAGGACGAGTTGGGGCAACAAGTGCGAGAAAGCGGGCGTTTCGGGCAGTCGGTGACCGAAGAAACGCACCAGCACGGCGGAATCCCGCTCTCGCCGACGCGCGACTCCAACGCGCCGCCTCTCGTGCCTCCGCACCAACCGGCCGCACCGTACGGCGGCGACTCGTGGAGAAGCGGCGGGGAATTCGGGCAAAAAGCCGCCGAGATGCGCACTGCCGACTACCCCGCAATCGACGACGAGCAGAGCGAATGTGAGTCGCTCCTCCGGCTTTGATTGATCAACGAAATGCTGGGATTGCAGTCTCGAACTTGGAGCTGCTCCGTCGCTACATCTACGACCCGTCCAGTCGGACGTATCGCGTGCAGTACGTGCACGAAGTGGCGACTCGCGAGTCGCGGCGTTCGAGCGGCCGCCAGTCGCTGCGCGCCTCCGAGTCGGACCTCCGCTCGCCGCGACGCGCGGAAGCCGAACGGCGACACGCCGCGCCCACCGGCGGCCTCGACGACTCTTTTTTGGGCACACTGGCGGAGGAGCTGCGACGGCAGGGGGATTACGGGAATGAGGGACGAGTGAGTGCTCGATCGACCGCTTTCAATCGATTCAATTTGTAGCTGAATCGAAACACGAGCGCCCCGCACCTGGACACCGAGTGGGACAAGGAGAACGCGCGACGTGTGGGTCTCGACTACTCGCCGCACACCCTGAAGAAGATGCTCGGGGATTTCGGGCAGCAGACGAGAGGGTACGAACTTGAAAGCAAGATATCGATTGAAAGATGTGTTCAGAAACGTGGGCCAAACGTCGCCCCAACGCCCGCAAGTCATTCGGAAGCCCTACGATCAGCCGCGCGCTCCGGACGTGCAGGCCGCTCGTTACGCGCCGCCTCCGGCGGAGCCCGTGCGGATTCCGATCACGAGCAGCCGCGTGGGCCAACCGCTGCGCGCGGCGAACGGCCAGCTGGATCGCGACTACGCGGACGAAGCGCTCCGCCAGGCGCGCGCCCACCGGTCGGCTTCGCACGCCGTGCCCGCCGATCAGTTCGCCCAACACTCGCCCGCCACACCCGACCGCTCGTTCGACGAAAAGGAGCGAATGTTTGAACGGAACGCGTCGGCGAGACAAGTGTGTTCTTTTCTCTATTGAGTGAACTCCCTCCGTTTTGCTCCAGTCGGTCCACAACTCGTCGATTCGGCGCGGCGTCCGTTCGGCGCTGCGCTCGTCGCGACCGTCGGGCGACGAGACGAGCGGCGAGGAGTGGGACCACTCGCCGACCAGCGAGCGGCGCGGGAGTGGCGGCCGCTTCCAGCAACCGCAGCCCCAGCCCCGCACAATCCAGCCGGTCCCGCTGCAACGGAGCACACCGCCGGTTTCTGGAGATCGGGAGCAGGCGGTGGGCTTTCTTTTGATCGCCTTCAATCGATTCGTTTGTTTAGGGCGGGCACTGGACCCCGCAATCAACTCAACAATCCCCGCAGCAGCCGCAGCGCAGCTCGCAGCATCGTGGGCCGCCTCGCGATTTGGAAGCGGGGGCGTTTCGGCCGGAGGAGCGCCGCCCGTTGAACCCGCCGCCGCCGTTCGGGCGCGCCAAAACGAAGCCGCAGGAGCACGAGCAGCAGCGGAAGCCGCCGAAGAACCGCAAATTCCCGTCGTTCACGCGTTGCTGCTTTTACATCATTGCGCCGTTCGTGATCGTCCTGATCGTCGCTGGAATCATCATCACTTTGATCGTTGCTTAAGGCCGCTAGAAATTTAAGAAATCAGCTGTTTGTTCACTTTGTTTGCCCGCATTTGTTAGACGGCAATCTACTCTCCGCTACGCTCCCACCTTTTCGCTCCCCACACCCTGTTTTGATTCGTTGTCTGAAACTTTTGACTGTCAAGCTTCGACGGAATTCAAACTCTTTACCGCCCGCCGCTCCGCACTGCCTCCTTTCGTTTTGCTGCCATTTCGTGCGGATTTCAGGAATTTGCTCACTGCTTTTCGTTCCGAACACGCCACCAACTGCCCGTAATCATCCATTTGCTTGAATAAACGTTCTTGTGCTCATGTGTGATTAGAGTGGAACAGCTGGCAACTTCAACGAATACAAAAAGTAACAAACGTCGACCGCTTTCTTGTGGCGATTTCACTCGTTCCCTACTTCACGTCGTCGTCGCCGCACGTGAGAGAGCGCCGTTGATGAGCCAACAGACCAAAAGAAGCAAACAAATTCAATTGTCTTTCGATAGCGCTGCAATCCCGTCGATCCCGTCGAGATGCTGCAGACCGTCGACAAACACTCCAGCCCACAAACGGAAGGAATGGTCGCTTGTTTCCGCACCTGCCCCTCGTCTGCTGGACGCGAGTGGACAGGCCGGAGAACAACGAGCCGGCTTCCGCTTTGTGTTCTCCACAAGCAATCGATTGTCCAGCGGCTATAAATTCGAGAGATAACCGAGAACGAATGACCATCGCTTAACAATTCGAGATGCTCGCTCTGCTCTCGTTCGTCTGCCTTCTCTTCGTCCCAAGCGCTCGCCCGCACTCCTTTTCGTTCGATTTGGAGGGACGAGAAGAAGCGGTCGACTTCCCGGTCAAGAGTTCGTCCACTCCGTCTGCTTTCAATCAATCCCCATTGCAGAAACAAACAAACTGGAACCGCTGGCCGACGTGTTCGGGCAACCGGTGGACGCCGCCCTCTACAACATGCGGTACTACGGTCGGTTTCTTTCGTTCTGCAGATCAAACTGGTGTGCTTGAAGCGGACGTAAGCGTTGGGACGCCGCCGAAGGTCTTCTCGGTGATCGTCGACTCGGGAAGCACGACGTTGTGGCTGCCGGCCGTCGGGTGCGCGACCGACGGCGCGGGGAACCGCGAGCTGTGCGCCCAGCGCGCCCAACTGTTCGATCCGGCGGCTTCCCGGACGGCGAAGCGAGTGGGCGGCGCCTTCGGGATCAACTACGGAGTGACGGGTGACACGTCCGCCACAAGGGGCGTCTTCTACTCTGACTACTTTGCTGTGAGTTCATCTGAAATGAGGAGTGGGGAAACGGTCGTGGTTGGGTTCGTTTGGCTCGGTAGTCGAACAAGTCATCTGTTGATTCGAATGCCGTTTCATTGGTGTAGCCTAGAACTGCACGGGCAGGAAGCAAGCTAGTTTTACTTGCCCGCCTAGCATCTCCCCACGAATCCCTCCGCTCACTCCAATCCTCGCTGCTTGTAGTTCGGGAACGCGAACTCGTCGCTCCGCCTGCGACAGCCGGTGGTGTTCGGCGCCGCCGACTTCGTCGTTCGCCTGGAGCGCGGGATCCTCGGGCTGGGGATTCCGGTCGCCGGCCAAGTGGGGACGTCGATTTTCGACGCCGCCGTCCGCGAAGGGGCGCTCGACTCGCCGCAATTCACGCTCTTCTTCCGCCGCTGCCCCGCCGGTCGGGCGCGCTGCCCGAACGCCGGCGTTTTGACGTTGGGCGCGCGCGACGAGCGAAATTGCGGCGGCGTCGAGGCGACGGCGGCCGCGTTGCCGTTCGGCGGCCCGTGGCAGTTCGCGCTCGACGCGCTGGCGGTGGGCGGCTTCCGCTTTGCGGGGCGCGCGCGAGCGACCGCCGACTCCGGCTCGCCGCTCCTGCACCTGCCGCGCCCCGTGGTCGACGGGATCGTCCGCGAGTTGGGCGCCTGGCGCGAAGGCCACTACTTCGCCGTCGACTGCCGCCGCCCGTTCGCCATCCAGCTGACCATCGGCGGCCAGACGCTTTCGATCCCCAAGGAGGAGGTCACGTACGACCTGGACGGGCGCCGCTGTCTGTTGAACGTTCAGGCGATCGACGCGGACGATTTGTGGCTCCTGGGCGCCCCGTTGCTCCGCTCCTACTGCCACGTGCACGACTGGACGCGACGCACGATTGGGTTCGCGCGAGTGAAGATGTAGGCAGCGGAAAGAAGAGAATAAACTCGTCCAATTTGAAAGTTTCTTTGTTGAATTGAGCGAACAAAACTAAGATTTCTGGTTTACCCCACGGCCGGCTCCTCTCCACGCGACGTCTTCTTCTGCACGCAGCTGCTCGGGCGTTTGCGAGCAGCTCGACAAGCGGTGGGTTAGAGGTTGTAGAAAGAATAACGGGTTTCCCGCTCGCTGAGGAATGCAAAAGACCTGCTCAGAGTACGAGCTTTCTGGTGAATTGAACCGTATGACGGCAGCTTGATTGCAATTGGCGGTTGATTTCAATGTCAAAAGACCTCCTGCCTCCCACTCAACTCCCGACCGGTCGTTTCGTCCATTGTCAGCTGTTCGCGCGAATTCCACCCACTTCTCCGCTTCTTCGCTCCGCACGAATGTTCTCGTCGGGGCCGCGCGACGTCCTCTGGCCCATCGGCCGTCACACATATGAGAGGCCGCCGATCACCGGTCCGGTCGGCCGGATTTTAGCTTTCGATTTCGAGCAGCTCCGCTTTTCGTTCCAGCCGACTGATCGAAGGAATCTAGTGTTTATTCTTTTCACCTCATCAAAGAACAACCCAATCGACAAAAAAGGAGTGTACGCTTGAACACAAAAGAGCTTAAACGAACGGCGGAACACAACAGAAACAAGAGGACATGAGTGGGCGGCCTCAATCCTCGCGGATGCCCTTGAGATTGCGGGCTTCCGCCTTGGGGTTGGGGCGACCGCCCTTCTGCTTCTTCGGGGCGCGCGGCACGGGCACTCCGCCGCGAGTGACGATCTCCACCTCCGAGCCGATGTCGAACACGAGCTTCTGGGCATCATCCCACTCCAAGTGGGCGTCCGGCGGGGGCGAGCGGTTCGATTCCTTTTCGTCCAGCTCGTTGGCCTGCAACAATTGAGCGATCGATGAGCACACTGCTGTTCACCTACCGCCAGATTGTTGTCGTTCAGCTCCATCCGCAGCGGGCCCATGTACTTGAACTTCTCCGCGGGAATCTGGTCGGGCACCATGCCGGTGGTGTCGCGCGGCGGCAGGCCGAGACGTGCTTCCCGCGCAGCTCCGCCCGCCCCTTCTGCGCGCCCGACTTCTGTTGCGCAGCTGCCTTCTGTTTCGACTTGAAGTCGTTCAGACGACGCGCGTTGGCGGCCAGCTGCGCGGTGTCTGCAAGTGGGCGGCGAGTGCTGGGAGGATGGGTGAGGAACTCACGTTCTTTCTCCTGTTGCTTCTTGCGGCGGTGCAGGAAGAAGCCCCCCACAACGGAGCCGACGAGCAGCAGCAGGAGGCGGCCGCCGACGCCCACACCAACGTACAGGGCCGTGCTGAAGCGAGCGGGCGAGTGAGTGTGTGCGAAAGAGACGGGAACTCACCCGCCGCTTTCCTTCTCGTCCTCTTCGTCCTCATATGTAGTTGTCGGGGGCCGAAGTCGATCGTCCGCTTGCCGCCCATCAAAACGACCGCTCGCTCAACGGCCGGCCGAAATGAACGCACACCGGAGAGCAGAAAGAAGTCGCCGCTGGCATCGCCGGTCGACCAAACACCCGAGTGACGAGCGGGCGGCTCGCGAAGCGAGCGTCCGGTCTTGCTCGTGCAAGGTTGCCTTGCACCATCCTTAGACGCGAAAATCTAAGCGAGTTTATTCGATGGACAAGTTGCGTAACGTTTCTTTCTGTTCAACGTTGTTGTCACTGCAATGGTTTATGTACAGTGTTCGCATTCCGGCTGCCTTCGTCAGTCAGATTGCGATGTTCGTTGCTTTGTTCTTCTTGACGTTTTACAGCGCCTCAATCGTTATTCAAATCGTTTCACTCCGTCAATTTCTAATCTTTATTCCATCCTCTAACTTCACATCACTCCGCAACAAAACCTAGGCAAATGGGCAGGACAGAAACGAGAACAAAAGGGCTTCTACACTTGGGGCTTCTCCGGAGCGGCCGCTTTTTCGCCGCTCGCCAAGCCGACGGACGGCAGCTGTTGCGACTTCTTCGCCTCGACGTTCGGCTGCTCTTGGGGCGGCTGTTGGGACTGCGCTCCTCCGGTCGGACCGGCATTCTGCTGGGCGGCTTCTGCAAGTGAGTTGAAGGAGCGGAAAAGAAGCGGACTAGACGCACCTCCAGCGCCTCCTTTCTGCATCTTGTGGCGGCGATACCAAACGTAGCCGCCCACACCCGCCGCGATCAGGACCAACAGGAGAATGCCGCCGCCGATGCTCACGTAGAGGACGAGAGACGACCTGAAGACGGAGAGATGCGGGCGAGTGGAAGGATCGCAACTCACTTTCCTCCGCTCGAGTCTTTTCCGTTCTTCGCAGCAGCCGTTTGATTGCTCGGGCGAGTCGTCGTGGTCGTCGTGGTCGTCGTAGTAGTCGTTGTGGTGGTTGTGGTCGTGTGCGGCTTTCCGTCGCTGTCGAAGTAGTTCCAGAAACGACGTCCTGAACTCAAGAGGTTAGACTGACGAGAAGACGGAGAGGAACAAACCCGGGCAGCAATGACCCTTGTGATCCTCGGTCCGTTTCTTGAAAGAACAGTACCGAGCTTGTAGACCAAAGGACATCCGCTGGCCGTGTCGTCGTCCTTGCTGCAGAGAGTCGCCGCTCCCTTGCCTCCGACTCCGAGTTGGACGGACGACGCCACGTCCGCTTCGCAGGCATCGCCTTTCGGATTGCACAGCAACTCGCAGTCGTCCTGCAAGCAAGGACAACGCGATGAAGCGGGGAAAAGCTCGTTTTGCATCCACCTTGTTCTCGAACCACGCTTCCGAAACGCCCGTCGTGTCTGTTCCGATTTTACGGCACACTCCCTGTGTGTGATCGTAGATCCATTGCTTGTCGTCCGGAGCGCTGGGAGTTCCCGGAAAACAGTGACTTCTGCGCGTGTCTGAAACGAGAAAAGAGGATGAGACTAGAGGAAACCAAACAAACCCCACGCTGTTTTCCGGCAACAGTAGCCGCCGTTGGGAGCAAAGCGCTGTTCGAAGTGGCAGTAGTTCGGGATGCGCCCCGTGTATTCGCACGCCACCGTCGCGGAGCACGGCTGCACGGTAGCGTTCAATTCGATGAACGTCAACGTCGGCTGAAGGCCGGAAGGACACAGCCAGATGCACGCCGCCATGCAATCCTTCTGCAAAACAAAGACTATTTGGTTCAGTGTCGGAAGTGGGAAACCTGCCTCCGTGGCCCATCCACCCTTTTCCCAGCCAGTGTACGTGCCCTTGACGCAGAGGTGGCGGTCGTCGTCGTAGACGAACGTGCTCGCTTTCTCGTCCGGGACGATCAGCGCTCCGCAGTAGAGAGGCTCGTTCATGACGGCTGCAACAAAAAATTAGAGAACGAGAAGGAAAGGCAGCAACTCACGGTCCTTGGGCCACTCGTCCGCCTTGACGCCCGTCGAGGCCGCGAGCAGGAGGCCGCACGCGAAGAGGATCGCCGCGCCCATCGGTCCGCTCCACTCGATCGCCCGCTTGCCGCTCATCGAAACGACCGCTCGCTCAACGGCCGGCCGAAATGAACGCAAGAAGAAGAGGAGGAGAAAGTCGCCGCTGGTCTCGCGGGACGACCAAACACCCAAGTGACGAGCGGGCGCCTCGCGGACCGAAGCGTCGATTTCTCTCGTGCAAATTCAAGTTGCATCGATTGTTTGTGGAAGGAAGAGCGTGTGAATAAGCGAACGAGATGAACGTCGACGAGGACGCTCATTGCGGGGAGATTGTTTTGCGGAAACGTCGGCGGGCGGCGAACGAGCGGTCGCTTCCCGTCTGCTTTTCTTCGTTCGTTCGGGACACGTGCATCTTGCGATCGGCGATGGGTGTTCCGTTGTGGAGCTGCAATTTCTAATGCGTTGCGAGTTCGAGCAAACGGGTGCAAGAACTGGTCGCCGAAGGGCGTTTGCTTGTTGCTCGTTTCTCCGGTCGGTCACGAACAAGAAACCTCGCGTCTTCTGTTCAAACAGCGGCTCGTAGTTCGATTGCACGAACACGTGTGGTCCTTCACCCCCGGTTTCCTTACTTTTGCTTCGTTATAAGTAAACGGCAACATGGAAGTTTGTCGAATTACCGAAGACATCTCGCTGCTGCTCGGCGCGGGAGATCGTCTTATTTCCGGTGGCGGCCGAGATCCGAGTCGCCTGCGTCTCCAACTCTTCGGTCTGCCCGCAGGAGTTTCGAATCAGTTCGTCCATTGCTTCTTCCTTCTCACTTCTCTTCGTTCCAGCCGCCCACTCGTGTGCCGCCCACATTCGTGTACGAACGGTGGCTGCGGCGAAGATCGAAACGCCGACGGCGACGGTCAGCCGCTTCCAGTGCGTCTGCGAGCGGTTCTTCTGCGGGCGGTACTGCGAGAAAGCAACGTCTTCTCCTTATTGCTGCTCATGCGCTCGTTGCAGCGCTTGATCCACGCGCCCAATGGTCGCTCTTCGCCGCGACGCGCGCCGTGGTGGCCGTCGAGTGCGCGTGCGGGACGGCGATCGTGGTGCGCGAGAACCGCCTCTCGCCCTCTCCGTTGCGCCGCTTCCCCCGACTTCGTCGTCGGCACACGTTCCTCCTGGGCCGCGAGCAAGGCCGCGCCGTCGTCAACGTCCTCAACCATGGCCTCCATGAGACGATCCCGACGGAGATGAAGCGGCGATCGTCGAACGCAAACGTGTGAGCCCCGCCGAGTTGACCGCCGAGTTCACGCCGCCGATCGAGCAGCCGATTGAGGAGACCGCGCGGGACGCGTCGAACGGAAGAGCGGACGCTTTTGGTTCTCGGACGAACGAGGGATCCGTTTAGTAAACTCAGTTTTTGCTCTCGTCCGTAAATAAACCCTTGTTAAATTAGAGGCAGCTAAATGTTCGTTTAAAGCAACAAACAGCTGAAAGGAGCTCCCGCTGCCGCCCGCAATTCGAGTTCGCGGAAGCGTCGTCGGATGGCGAACGAACGGGCGGCAGGCGGCGGTCTTCTCGCCGTCCAGTGGAAGTTGATTCGATCGAAAAAGAATTTACGCGGGACGAGCCGAAGAAGAACGCTAGGGCCGAATGAGCGTGAAAAGCGACACTCGCACGGCTAACTTGGGCCGAAATCGTCTACGATCTACCCTCTTCTGTTTGGAAATCTCATCAGAAGCCGTCTCTCGTTCGCTTGCGCCCATTTTCAATCGCAGAAGATTCCATTCAAGTTACAAGCCCGAATGACACACCCACTCTTTGCAGTGTTTCCAGCTTTTTCCTTTTCGTTTGGCATCAAAGAAAACGTCCACCGTCCGTTCTCTCGTTTATCCACCGCCGACAGACGTGCGGGCCGACTCAAAGCCCGAAGCGGGCCGTCGGCGAGGAAATTCGTTTGTCGTTTGCAACCCCGCCGATTTCCTCACCCTTCCAACGACTGCAGGGGCAATTGACATCACTTTATTCAACGAACACTGCAAAGTGAAAACAAAGAAACGAACGAACGGGCGTTCAAGTGGGCGGGCAAGACGAACGAAACGGCAGATTTCCGATGAAACCGAAGGGACCAACGGGGAACGACTTAAGATCGAAGGGATTGAGTGGACTGTTCTCAGGCCATCGCGAGCATCGCCTTCTTCTCCTTCTTCTGACCGGCCGGAGCAGCGGCTTTCTGCCTCCAGCCCATCTGGATGGCCACCGGCGAGTAGACGTTGGTTGTGCGAGGCGTCGCGCGGGGCGTCGCGTAGCTGCGGGTCGGGTGGTCCTCCTTGTACTTGGCGAACGCGTAGCAGGCGCCGCAGATCAGCGCAAACACGATGATTCCGAGGCTGCAAATCGTCGGAGAACTCCGGGAAAGAAACATGCGGAAACTCACAAAATCCAGACGCCCCAACCGCCCTCCTTTGCGTACTCGCAGCACTCCGTTCCGCAGCACACCTCCGTTTCCGCGCAGCGCCACACGAGGCCGCTCGGGCGGGAGCCGTTGGCGAAGCGGAGCTGCAAGCAAATCGATTGAAAGGATCGAAACGCCGAAGGACTTGCCTGCGAGATGACCTCGTCGGCATTCGTCTGATTGATGCCGATGGTCGAGTTTTGGGGAGCGGCGGCTGCGTTCACGAAGATCGCCGGGTTGATCAGCGCGATCACCGGCCATCGGCAGTAGAAGTTGGAGTCGCCGTGCGAGTGGAACGTGGGCATGACGAACAGATAGGGCGGCCGGCCCACACGTGCGGCGTGGACGAGTAGAGGGCGGTCGGAGCCGCACCGGCCGCGAACGAGCTCTTGAACGACTGGGTGCGGGTCAACGAGCCTATGCCTGTGCCCAAGTTGTAGCTGTAGCTGTAGCTGAAGTCGGCAGGAGACATAAGCATGAGAGCGAGTGGACTCACGTGGGCCGCGCGTTGAAGCTGCTGAACGACGCCGCACGCGAGGCGCTGTAGCCGGAGGCGCGGCTGGCTGCAATCGAGAGGAGTTCGAAGAGCTTAATGAACACACGTACCGGCGAGTCCGCCGCTGCGACCGGCCGATGCGGCGCGGGCCTGCAACCTCTGGCTGCTTCGGAGCGGAAAGAAAGAAAACTCACGATCGATGCGCCGCGGCTGCTGCCGAGCGCCCCGGCGAACCACGAGTCGACGCCACCGCGGAGGTGAGCAGCAGGAGGAGCAGAAACGCTCGAGTGCATGCGGACTGTTGGATGGACTGAAAAAAGCGGGTAGGAGGAGACAAGAGCACGAGCACCGCCTACAGAAAGCGCTGCAATCAACAAGCACTCGGAAGAAATTGATCTTCGCGGAAGTGTTCGTCATTCGCACTCCTTCAAGTCCGCCCCCCCCTCCCTCTGCTCCTCATGATCACGCGTCCAAGTGAACGTCTTCCATTCACAATTCAGATGTTTCCATTGCACTGTGCACCCAAAGGCCTCGAACGTTCGACCGAGAGCTTCCGGCTTTTATTCGCGACCCCCGTGTTCAAAAGCTCCGCCCTTTTCGGCCTTCGGTTGACGTCGAGTTCGAGCAGAAAAGCGGGCGTTGCACAGCGCCCGCTTTGGAATAACCGCCTGCAAAAGAAAGCTCTTTTTTGCACCAATTCGAACGAAAAGACGACCGCCGTGCTCCCAGCGGGGACGGGAGCCGTCCGGACCTCCGTTTCGCCGCACTTTTGCACGCGGAAATTTCGACAAATCGAGCGAAATAAAGAAATCTCTGGTTAAACTTCGTTTCTTGCTCGATTCGAAAGGAATTAGTCGTAAGTGGTGGAAGGATCGTGCCAAAATCAACTCCGTAGTACGTTAAACGGTTACCCATGGCCTACACCAACAGAAACGGAGCGATTCGGCGTCGAAAACAATATGGAAAGCGGAAAAATCGGGGGCGCAGGCGCGATTTTCCGCCCGACCGTCGCGCTCTTCCGTTCGCCGCCCGCCTGCCTGCCGCCTGGCGATCCGCCCGCACGCTCGCCCGGCCGGATGCCTGTGAATCGCGGCGGCCGTCGAGCGACGTCTTTCGAAATGCGCACTGATTCGGCGGGAAAGCAGACGCAGTTCGGTTTCTTTGTGGAGTGCAGTACAGAAGCCTAACAATAGGAATCAATCAAATGGGATCCACAAATCCCACGGAGTCCTTCAAGGTTCCTTTCTGTTCGTTTGCCGGAAGCCAGTTGATCGGCCATCGTTCCGCACACGCCCGTTTGCTTCCTTACGCAATCCAGACAAAATGTTCTCAAGCAACGTGCTGGACTCACGTTGGGATCGGCGAACACACGCTCCTTTCGGCGGCTGCCTGACGTCGCCCACGAGCGGGCCGCAGCTCCCGCCGGCCGTTGCGGGATGCTCGCCTGTTCGGCGGCCTTCTTTACCGAAGCTTTCCGCAGTCACTCGGCAGCAGCGTCGAACAAAAATCGTGTCGAATCATTTTGATTCGAGGAAAAGTCCATTCGTTTCGGTGCCTCTAGTGGGATTCGATCGCGCGTATTTTCGAGCCGAAACGATGCGTGTGGTCCGCAGGATGCGGGCGGAGCGCGGACGGAACGCCAAGCAGACGGACTTCGCCGCGGCCATTCGGCAGCAGCGGCCGGCCGACCACCCAAAAAGGCGGCCGTTCGCGTCGTTTCTGCCAGTTGGAACGAAGTCAAAACAAAAAATGCAAAACCTTTCGCTCGCCATATTCCCATTCGTCCTCTTGGACCCACAGGGGACACATTCGTCCTACCGGTGTTTCGGGGTTACTGACCGACTTACGCGGGGCAAGGCACATCCGGTACGAGACGAGTCAACCAAGTCTTCATTCCGGTTCGCACACCGCTCTGAACAGTTGGATAGGGGACGTGCCTGACAATCAATTGCCAGGTGCCGTGAACCCGAACACGGCGCGGAAGGAACCGCTTGAACTACACCCAGCCACTCAAAGCAAGCGCACTAGCCACTGCACCACCGAGTTTGTTGCGGGCGGGGCGGAAGCGCGGGTCTTTGAGCCGCATGTGAGGGGGCCGTGCGCGCGCTCGCTAGTTCGTTTCCTCCCGCTCCCTCGAGGGTTGGAAGGCGACGGCAGTTCGCTGCAGCTGCCCGACGGCTGCAGCCGGGTAGTTGCGGCCGTCGCCGACTTCCGAAGTTGCCTGCAGCTCACCTTGCAGCCTGCAGCCGTCTTGTGCAAAATGGCTGCAGCGGGGCGTGAAGTGGAAGGCTCGTGCAGGCGCGAGTAGAACGAGCTTCACTTCGAGTTCCTTCTCACGTCAAACGAACGAACGAGCAAGTGAACGAGGGATTAGACGCCAGCCAACAGAGCGGCCCGAAACGAAGTGGAGGGGGCGTCGTAGGAGGAGAGAAAAGCAGTTGGCGTCTCGGGCCACAGGGCGGTTGCTGCTGGCCGACTGCAGCTGAAGGCCGCCCCGGGCTCGGTTGGGCGTCCACTCGTGATCTCCGACATGAAACGAACCTTCCGGATGGTCGTCTTGCCGCCGCGCTGCGGGAAGAGCGGGCGACGCGTCCGAAAGTTGTCCGCCAATCCGCGCCCACTCCTCCACTCAACGGAGGCCCCCGAATTCATGACCACGAGAAGCGGCGTGTTCGAGCTGCTGTGGGTGAGAGTGAGGAGCGACTGCTGGACGGGCGAGTGGATAAAAGCCCCCGGCAGTTGAAGCCAAGAAACAATCGACTTCGTGTTCCACCCACCGATCCAACGGGCAGCCGACTGGAGGACTCGGCCACTTCAGAGCGGCCGCGTCCCGTCCGTTCTCTCCGCTCCCGCCGCAGCTCGAAGCAGATGCGGCGGTCGACTCAAAGCGGCGACGAGAAGAAGCTGACCGAAAGCTCATCGCTCAACGCAACAAGAGGAATCCTTCGTTTCAACCACCACTCCTGCTTGCGGCCATTCAAACGGAAGAGCTCGCCCATTGGCTTTTCGTGAGCGGCGGCTTCTTGCGCCTGCTCGTCCATTATTGTCTTTCCACGTGCCTTCCAGTGATGCCTGACTGTTTATTGAATAAGACGATCACATTACACAACACACTGCTTAGAGAGGAAGAGCGCCCGAGGAGCCGTCAAGAGCGGAGAGCAGCGAGTCGAGGACCTTCTCCAGCTGGGGCAGGAGTTGCTGGACAAAGTCGAGCGGCAGGACGCCCTCCGGGATGCCCAGCAGGCCGGTCAGCTGGCCGAGGACGCCGTTCAGGATGTCGAGCACGCCGCCGGTGAGCTGCGTGACGTCGCCGAGGAGCGTGCGCAGGAGGCCGCCCACGTTGCCGAGCAGGTCGCTCAGGAGCTTCTCGACGGCCTTGAGCAGGCGCTGCAGGAAGCTGCCGAGGTCGACGTTCGCCGGGACGTTCAGCAGAGTGCGCAGCTCGTCCAGCAGGCCGCCCACCACGCCGTCCACGCCGCTGCCCTCCAGCGGCAGGACGGAGTCGACGGTGCAGGTGAGCTGCGTGAGGATGGAGTCGAGGCGCGTAAGGATCGAGAGCAGCTGCACGAACTGGGCGGGATCGACGGTCGCCGGCAGGTTCAGCAGCTTCACGATCTTCGTGAGGGCGCCCGGCTGCTTGCAGCCGCCCAGCAAGCCGGTGACCTCGCCGACCACCGGCTGCGCGTTCCCGGCCACGCCGTTCACCGTTCCGAGCAGTCCCGAGAGGAGGTCCTTCGTGAGCGGCTGGGCGGCCGTCGAGGCGACCAGCAGGACGAAGAGGACGGCCGTGGAAGAGCGGGGCATCTTTGGATTGAAAGAAGAGAAAAGTGGATGGACGAGTGGGTGATCGAAGGAGTGGAGGATGTCGATCGCCAGCCGACCACTCACTTTTATACCCGCCAGACTTGTCGTTCGCTCGCTTGATCGGCTCATTGCAATTCAAATCCTCCTCGAAAATATTTTTGATCGGCGGATTGAAAAACGGCGATCGCACCAAAACATGCTCCTTCGTTTGATCAAAAGCGGACACACGAATGTTGACCGGAACGGGCGGGCCTAACACGACAACGAGTAGCGGGAGGCAACTGCAGGCATTGTGTGTGCGGTCTGCCGCCGAAACGACCTTCCGACTGCCACAATTCGCGGCTGGTCGGTTGGAGCGAGCGGTCGAATGGCAGCGAGAGGACGAGCGGTCGCTTGTTGGCGGCAACGCGCTCCTCTCGATGCAACGGACGAGTGGGCGGTGGGAGTGGTCGCTCTTCCTCGCGACAGGACGGACTGCCGCTGGAAGGCGGCACTCGTGCGGCCGAATGGCGAGAGCTGCCCTTGAGTGGAATGGGGGGAACGAAGGCGGGTTCTACCCTCTTCCTTCACTGCTGGTCTCTTTTTATTCGATCCACTTCACACGTCTTTCGTCCGCTTGGCGTTTGGATCGTTCCGAACGAGCACTCGCCAGTGATGAGTTGAAGGGCGGCTTTCCGCTGCTCGTCCTCACCGACGAACACGACGGGCGGTCGTTTCCTACCGCTCGGTTGAGCGGACTGGAGATTGAAGGGCCGCCGCCCCAAACTCCTCGGCTTTCGGCTCGCCTCGCTTGAACGACGCTCTCGAGCGAGACGGCCGCCGACTACCGAAGCGGTCGGAACCGCCGGCTCCTCTCCACGCGGCGTCCTCTTCGGCACGCAGCCCCACTCATGGGTGGATGAAACGAGTGATCTCCTGCCCGCTGATCGGAGAGATCGTTCACTGCACGTTTATTCAACAAAATCATGGACAGCAATCAACAATCGTCGATGATCTCCACTTGGAGAGCGGTTTCCAGGTCGTCTTCCTCGTCCTCGCCGTCCTCCGACTCCTCGTGCGTTTCGACTCGCGCTCGTTTTTTCACTCGTCCGCCGTCCCGTTAGGCCTCGGCGTTCGTCCGCTTCTTCGCCCGGCCCACGCGCCGCGAGTGGCCGTCGGTCCGTTTGCAGGCAACGGCACGCGACTGGACGGCGGCGAAGTTCGTGGTCAGGTTCCGCAACTGCACGTACTGCTCCTGCAAGCGGGGGATGAATGAGTCGAATGAAAAGGGGACTGACCGGCTGAATTTGAATCGCTTCCTTTGTCGTCCAGTCGGCCCTGTCTCGCGCGAAGTTGTGAATGTTGAGCTCGTGAGACCGCACTCTCGACCGATCGAGACCGATCCCACACAGCGAACAGAGACACTTGTGGCTGTCAGCATGTGCTGCTGCGTGTCTGGTGCCCACTAACGCCGAAAATATTCCGCATTCTTTGCAGTTCTGTTGTACGAACAATATCAGCCTGCACAGGATCAAAATCTACCTTTTCGCCGCGAGTCGATCGCTTTGCAAAACACTCGCCAGCGGTCTTGGCTTCCGCTTGCACACGACAGAAGTTGGTTTTCATTTGCGCGTATTTTTTTAAATCGCCCTAAACACGGCAATAAGAAAAGACAATCGATGTTGGGCAAACCTCTGGAATCTTGATGGCGCCGTTGTACGTTTTGTCTCCCGTTTGCCGGTCAAATCCGTGATGATTCGCTTCGTGGGCATTCCGAAGATTGCTCCGGCAAAAGCAGATCCCACAAAAAGAACAAGAGAAGCCACTCGTTCGCAAATGCCTTTCCAGGTGCCACTGATATCGCTGTGAATGGCTGGTCACGAATCCGCACGTTGAGCAAGAAAACTAAACGCGTGCGCACTCCGCATCAAACCGTCCGATTCGGCTTTGCCTGATTTCGGCGCGAAAATTTCCCGTTTGAAAAATACACGGGACTCTTTGCGGGCGTCTTCCTCGCCACCGAGCCGCCGATTTGCATCTCCTTTTCTTCCACGCCGAGCGGCCCTCGCGCCCTCCGTCCCGACCGAGCGGCGGCGAGTCGCGCCCACTCCCCGCCGTTCGCGGCCGCCCCGAACGCTCGGAATGCACTGCGGGCGGCCGTTTTTGATCGCTTTTGAGCTTACTTTTCCGTATTTTCGACTCGTTTTTGGTAGAGCAATGGAATATGAAGGGTTCTTTTACGCGATAAGTGGGTTTTTTCCAAATTTGATTCCGAAGGGAAAAATCGCTCTCTGAATGAGTGCCACGAATATCGTCGCTTTTTCGTTTAGTTTTTGCTCATTTTTTCTGGAAATTCTGGACATGACAGTGGACATCGAGTCTGTTTTAGTGATAGCTCCTCGTTTTGTGACGTTGACCGTCAACGAGGTTACCGTTCGCTGTCGTTTTCGTGTTTTGGGCGTCGAGAATGCTCGTTTTCATCACTCAAGTGTTTTCAGGAATGCCGCGAGTGTCGAAGAAACAGTCTGGATCACGACAAGGATGGACCACGCGCCGCGCCCGAGCCGCCGCCGACCAGTCGTCCTCCAATTCAGCGGTAAGCTCGCTTCTTTTCGGTTTGATTGACGTCCAATTATTTTTTGCCTCATTTCAGACACCTTCCGATGAGTCCGAACCGCCCGCCCGTCCCGAACAAGGAGCGGAGCCGATGGACACGAGCGATCCCGCATCACAGGTAGGCGGACTGAAGCCATTCGATGGGAGCGGAGCGAAACGATCTGTGTCTCTTCAACCCGTTGATTTCCTCTCGATTTCAGGTCGCCGAAAGTCCGCCCGCCGTCCACGAAGAAGCGGGAACCTCGTCGCTTGCTGCGGAGAACGCCCGTCTCTCCGCTCTCGTCGCTGACCTCCGATCGGGATTCGCAGACGAACGGGAGCAACTCGCCGGCGAACGGGACCGACTCGCCGCTCGGCTTCAAGAGGCGCAGGACAACGCGAGCCGGTGGAAGGACAAATGCCACGGGCTGGAGCAGGACCTGGAGGCCGCCCGTCGGGATCTTCGCGACGCCCAGCAGTCCGCCCGCCAGTCCGAGCGTCGACTTCAGATCGAATTGGAGAAGCAGGCGCGCCGCTCAGCTCCATCGACCACCCGCGAGCGGAAGCCCTTCGTCGAGCTCGGCTCTTCACAACAGTCCGTCCGCCGCTCGACTCTGGAGAAGTCGATCGAGGAGGAGGACTCGTTCGTGAACGTTTGGGACGACGAGTAGGCGCGCGTGGACGTGGACGGTAAGTGGGCGGGTCATAAGTGCACGGAGTGACCGTTCGCTTTCAGGTTCCGTCCTTCCGCTCGTTGGATCGACGATGTTCGCGATTGATTGTTGTTGTTGATGTTTGTTGTTGTCATAAAAAGTCGATCGACCACTTGTTTGATGGCTTGCACGCGTTTGGGGGCATTTCCGCCGCCTTCCCCTTCGGGCGGGAGCCGAAAAGCGAGGGGGCGGGCGGTCTTTCCGCCGGCGGGCGCGAAAATCGATCGGGCATCGCGCGCACTTTTCCGCTCGGGTGCCAGCGGGCCGAATCGGACGATTTCCACGGGACCTGACGCGGTGTGCGTGCGATAAGCGCTTGCACCGAAGCGTCAACGGACTTACCACGTCGCTTTTGCTCGCCTTTTGCGGCCTTGCGGTCGGAGTTTCTGACGCAGTTTTCTCTAGTAGATCGCCCGCATCGTCGGTCGGAGCGGCCGGCCCGTGTTGGGCGGCGTGTTTCGACGAACTCTCGTCCTGTGCGTCTGCGCCCGACTGTAGGGCCATCGCTTCCTGCTGCTGCTCGCCTTGTTCGAGCTTCCTGCAAGCACACAATCACGACTCGAATTCCCATCGCTTTGCTCACCTGCTTTCCTGTTTGACTTGCTGGAGAGGATCGTCGATAGCGGGCGCCCGCTTCTTCTTCTTCTTTTTCCGCTTCCGTTTCTTTCGGGCGATCGCGTCGTCCGCGGGCTCTTGCTTCACGTGGGGCTCCTGCTTGACCTGAACGGGCACTTTCTGTTGTTCTCTCGCGTCGTCGGGCTGCCCGGCGATCGCGGGCGGCGGCCGGGGCAGTTGCCGCACGATCGGCGCCTCCCGCTCGCCGTTGTCGTCGATGATCACAACGGGCGGCGGTCCCGGGCGAGCTCGCTTCTCCGGCGGCGGACGCATCGGTTTGTAGTCGAACGTTTCCAAATCCTCCTCGTACAAGCGTTGCTGCGCGCGCGTGCGCTTCGTGAACGTTCGGGCGGCCATCCCTGGAACGAAACGCATGAGAAGCGAGCAACTGCATGAATCACAGCGATTGAGCGGCAGAAAAGAAAGACGCGCCTGCCGTCCCTTACTCTTGCCCGAAAGAAAGCGAGCCGCTCACGGGGGACCGCGCGTTCAAGTGGTGAGTCGACTGCCCGCTCTGTCGGGCGGCGCTCTTGCGAGAGTGTGACCGCGGGCAATTCGGCTGTTGGCCGCTCGTACAACAAAGCCAATCATCCAATCAAAGCGAGTCGTATTTTTTGTTTGATGAAAACTTGAAGGGCTGTAAGGAAAGCGGTCAAATCAGGTTAACAGCGTTCGGTATCGTCTCAAAATGATCCGCTTTCCAGCTTCCATCAGCATCAACCGGAAAGAGCGCGCGTGTCTCACCGACCACCGCTGTTCGAATTTTGTAGCGGAGATCGGCGGCGTTCGCAAAAGCAGGCGAGTGAGCGGCAGGCAAACGAGTGAAAGAAGCGGTCAGGAGGCGAACGCGCCTTCCGTCCGTCGAATTTCTGCCCGAAAAGAAAGAAAGCGAGCGCTCGTTGAGGGCCGCGCGCTCAAGCGATCGGCCAGCCGCCCGCTCGTTGGAACTCGCCGCCGCTTTCTGCCGGGCGGCGCGCGGCAATCGGGGGACTGCGAGGGCACTTGGGTCGTTGGGGATCAATAATCACGCCGATCATCAAGAGAAGTCGATTTAAACACGGATCCGTGCGGCAGTCGGTAAAAAGCGGAAGAAATCGGGAATTAGCCAACGCAAAGCTCCAATTGACTGCCTCCTCCCGTCCAAACAAACGCGCAACCCGTCTGCTTGACTCGAACTGAACGCGCCCGCTCGCCGCTTTCCGCTTTCGAATTTCGTGGCGGCAATCGGCGGCGTCCTCCGCGCGGCCCCGTTCGCCGAGTCGAATCGGGCGACACGTGCGCAAGCGGACGGACACACGGGCGAAACGAAGCTTGCGGGAGGTGTGGGAAAGGGCGTGCAAGTGGCGGGACGTTCCCGCTTGCCCTCCGATCTCCGCTGGCCCCAAGCGAAAGATCCAAGCGGAGGAACACGCGAGCCGCCGACCGGGCGGGAGTGCACGAGCAGAACGCCGAGCAGACTCCCGCAAAAGAAGGCGCGCGAAAGCAGGCGGCAGGGAAAAACACAGACGTCAACGAGGTAGCCGAGCGGAGTGAAGGAGCCGACTGGCAAACTACGAAGAGATCGTGCGGAAGAGCTCGCATTCACTGACGTCACCAACAGCACATTGCAACTACCGGCAGCGGACCTCGTGCTGGACTGGCAGCTGGACGAGCGGTGAGCGCAATGGTGGGTTGAAGCGAATCGAACTGCTTTCAACCCCCTCGACAGGCTGATCTCCGTCGACCACGAGAAGCCCGACCGGGGCAACGCGTTCGTGCGGGCCTTCGAGCAGCGGCCGGCTGGTGGTCGGCAGGGGCTAGGCGCCGTCGAGGCCACTCGATCAGCTGCTCGTCGACAACGCGCTCCATTCGACAGAATTCGTGGCTTTCTGCTCCGTTTAATCGCGGAAGATCCGCAGTCATTCAAACGACACAGCATTCACTCAACACTTTTCGACAGGAAATCAACGACGAATCTTTCGGCCGACTGCTCCAAGCCGGCGGGTCGCGCGACGAAAGCGAGGCGCACGAGTCTCTCCGGACGTCTGCAAGAAGAAAAAAGCGAGTGAGTGAGCAGTTAGATGGACGGACCTGAACTTGTAGCGAGTCGACTGGATGGCGTGTTGCGGCTCGTGATCCCGCTTCCGATCGCCGGCCGCCCGCTTCGGCGCCAGCGCGTGAATCGTGAGGAGGCCTTCGTGGACGGCGAAACACTTGAACGTCTCCAGCGGCTGCTGTTCGAACGTGAACAGCGAGTAGCGGTCGAGGGAGAGGTCGTAGACGAACAGCTGGTAGCAGCGGTCGTCGCCGTTGCCGAGCACGTAGAGGCGCTCCTTCGCTGCTTTCATCCCGAGCAGCTGACAGCTGGGGCCGATCTGCAAAAGTCGATTGAACGAGCTGATTGTTCGTGTCGCCCACCTGCTTCGAGCTCAACCGAGTGAGCGGCAACTCCTGCGGCCGGTCGCCCTCCACGGCCTGAAGGTTGACGGCCAACACGCCACAGGAGAGGAAGCGCTCAAACGGGATCCTCGGAAAGCACTCGTCCAGAAAGTAGAGCGTGTTTTTGTGCACACACGCGCGCCGACTCGTCAGCTCGAAGGGCGGGAAGTGGACGCGGCCGATCGGCTCGCTCGTTCCCGCCTCCAGCTCGACGCGGTGGATCTCGGCGGAGTCCCGGCCGACGAACAGCAGGAGGACGAGCGTCGGCTGCTCGGTGGTGGCGAGAAAGCTGGACGCGAATTCCTTCGGCTGCTCCAACGCGAGGAAGTGCCACTTGTCCGCGTTGAGCAGCCGAACGTCGCGCCAATGGACGTCGACGCGCGGCGGCCGTCCAACCAGCTGCTTTTCCGTAAGCGAGGCGAAGAAGCGATCGTTCACGGCCGTCGCCTCGCCGTTGCACGTGGGGCCGGTCGGCGCGACTCTGCAACTCGAATTCGTCACTCCTGCTCCGCTGTTCAACTCACCGTTGAACGTCGCCCGTCCAGGAGTCGACCAGCTCGAGCATGTGCCAGCCGCGCTCGGCGATCGCCTGCAAGTAGTGGCGGCCGTGTCCGCCGAAGACCCAACAGCAGGGCGGCGCGTAGCGGACGGGAATCTTCGCGTAGCGGTCGCTCTTGCGAACGCGCACGGGCTCCAGCTGCAGGATTTCCGGGCTTTCCGCCATCTGTAGCGAAGGTTTTTGCAAAAAGTGAGAATAAAAGGGGGAAGCGCGGCGTTGGCGAGAAAGCGGAATGATCGGGGTTAGAAAAAGCAGCCCACTTGCCGGCCGGAGCCTGAAAGCGGGAGGTGACCGCGAGGGCCGCCGCTTGGGATCGCTCGGAAACAAACGCAACGCAACAATTGCGTTCTCGTCGAGTGTATTGGAAAGCGGCGACACCGATCAAGCATTAGTTCTCGCTTCTCTTTTTTTAAGCCGGCAAACAAAAAGGAAGTTTTCTTCACTCTCTGTTTCGCCCACGCAGCTCGATCCCGCGAACATCTTCGAGTTTTCGTCGCGTTTAGAAGTCGAGAAGGAATTGACGAAATGCCAGAAAACCGCTAGAGCCAACGAACAAAAAGAAACGTTGCGCAATCCGCCCGTCGAATACGCACGACCGGATTCTCGCGTCTAAAATGACGCAACACGAATTTGCACGAACGAAATCGGCGGTTCGCTCGGCGAGGGGTCCGCTCGTCACTTGGGCGTTCAGTCGGCCGACGAGGCGAGTGGCGACTTTCTCCTGCTCTCCTCCTCGCGTTTCATTCCGGCCGGCCAGCAAGCGAGCGGTCGTTTCGATGAGCGGCAAGCGGGCGATCAAGTGCGGAGCGATGGGCGCGGCGATTCTCTGCGGCCTCCTGCTCGCGGCTTCGACGGACGTCAAGGCGGACGAATGGCCGAAGGATCGTGAGTACCCGTGCTCTCTTTCGCTTTTGAATCCTTGCTTACAGCGCCCTCGCAATTCGAAGGGTTCTACTGCGGCGAGCCGTTCACCCCGTTCGAGTACTCGACGATGTTCGTCTACGACGCCGACCGCCACCTTTGCGTCAAGGGCGATTACCACGCCCCGTCCCCACGTGGTTGGACTACCGAGGCGAGTATTCTTTCACTGTCCTATCGAACCCCTTCCAGGAGGCGTGCCTCGCAACGTGCGTCTGGGCGTGTCCTTCCGGTCAACAGCCGATGGTGGATGAGATATCCACATCGGACATCTTTCGTCTGCTGTCGTGTGCGAAAGACGCAGATTGCCCCGAGAAGCAGTCCTTCTGCCACAAGGAACATCGTTTCACGCAGCAAGGCGGTTACTGTTGCACGTTCCCGTACGGCGATTGGATGGTGAAGGGTGGGCGGTTTGTCTGCTTTCCCTATGGATTCTCGCTCGTTTCAGATGTGACGGTGACTCACTGCTTGCCGGGAGACCCGAAAGGCGCCAAAAACACCAGCTTCGTTTTTGATCACGACCAAGAAATGTGCCGCCAATTCGACGGGATCAAAGCGAACGCTTCCGCGGTGTGGTTCGACGACAAGGTGAGTGGAAGCGAGGCCTTTTCTTGATTCGTCCCATCGATGGCAGGAGGAGTGCACTTTGCTCTGCGACCCGAAAGGAGATGCCTGCGAAGCGGACGTGCCGCCGTTGGTCCGCGTCGATGCTGCCGGCAACTGGAGTGCGGCCATCTGCAGCAAGGACGGCGACGCGAACTGCCCGTTGATGGTCGGCGACGACGACATATACCGGTGGTACTGCTCGTTCAGCAAGCGGACCGGCGACGGCAAGGGACACTGCTGTCCGGGTTCGTTTCCCCTTTTCACATGCCTCATCCTCCTCTCGACTTCAGGACGTCGCTTCTGGAACTACGCCGACAGCGACGGGAATCCACACACCACGACGACCGCCGTTTCGGTCGCCAAGAGCCTTCAAGTGGCTGCTGCGAACAAGGGAGATAGCGGAAAGTGGGTTGCTTTCCTCCTGCTCTCTCACTCCTCCGCTTTCAGGTCGTCTTTCGTCCTCTGCTTGAGCATCGGCGGCAGCGTTCTGCTGTTGGGCCTGGTGCGCGACTAGCGACGAAGGAAGTCCGTGCAAGATCGTTGGAAGCGAATGCTGAAGCCAGTTTGTTCCCGTTCCTTTCGTGTCGTCTAGGTTCTTTGCGGAGTGATGTGAAGTTAGAAGAATAAAGCTTAGTAATTGAGCGGAAGCGAGCGATCAGAACAAAGGCGAAAGGAGATCTCTGTGAGGAGTTGAGGTCAACCGGAGCAACGTAGAGCCGGGCTCGCTCTGACGTCCTTGATTTTGCCAATGCAGACCGAAACGGCCTGCTGTATGTCTTCTGACCACATGCTACAGCGGTGCAACGAGCGGGGGTAGACAAGAAAGAAGAGGCTGCTTTCCTCATGAGTGTGCAAGTACGAACGCTCGTTATTACGCCTTCACTGTGCAGCAGCGTTCTACTTTCTTTTCCATTTCCACGCGTCGCTTCTTCTGCTCGTCCAGTACAGCGGATTTAAGCCTTCTCCATGGTGTAGGCCGTTTTACCGCACGCACTTTATTCACACGACCGACGGCGACGATGAAAGTGAGTGAAGACGAAATTCACGTCGATCCCGTCTGCCAGTCGGCGCGTCCAAACGCGCGCGATCTTCTGCCATTCGTAGCCGAACTCGCGAGCCACGGCGACGTCGAGGCCGTCGGTCTTCGGCGTGAATTTCGCGTCCGCAGCGGAAAGGCGGGCGGCCGCCGTCAGTCCGCGTTCGTGGTCTTCCTGCCGATGCGCAAAGTGATTGGTTCGATTCTTTTATGAGCTTACCGAATGCTTCTCGGGGTCCGGCAGTTTGATTTGGACGAACACGTGCGCACGCGGAAGTCCCACCCGTTTCGCGCAGCCGGCCACTCGCGTCGAACGGGCGTGCAAGTGGGCGAGCAGCTCGTTGAAGCCGTCTGTGTGCCCCTAACACTAGAATTCATTGGCGACTGACTAAAGAGAGCTCATAGAAAAGTCAGAGTGAGATCTTCGCGAGGATGACGTGAAGAACGAACGAGTCGTTCAGCGAGCGGAGGTTCTCGAAAACCGCCTAGAAGTTCCGCACCTCTCGTTTGCTGAGCGGGCAGACGGGAACCGACGAAGCGAAGTCGTCTAGCGGATGTTTGAAGTCGGTGAGGTCGAAGGTCACCGCCTGCACGACTTCGTTTCGATCGAAGCTGAAAGCTGCTGTTCGCCCAGTTCCCAGTCGTCTAAAGGAACGGTCCGTTCCACGCAACGTCCCGCACGCACTTGTGCACCGAAATCCGACGGACCAACGAGCGGAAGAGCGGCGCGACGTCTAAAACGAGAGATCAATCGTTGAACTGCAAGACGGACGCACAACGCCGCTCGCCGCGGTACGACGAAACGCTGCCGCTTTCGAGCAGCCGCTCCTCGAAGATCGCGTGGTCGTGATGCCGCACCGAAACGAACTCGAGGCGGCAGTCGGGCAGGTGATCGCGGAGCAGATGGACGATCCACGCCTGTGCACTATTGCGGCAGATACCCAGCACAATGTGCTTCAGGCTCGAAACATCTGCAAGAAGGAATGAGCAGGGGAATCGCCGAAGCATCCCACCTTTGAGGCCCCGCAAAACGAGCACCATGTTGCGCAGATCGTCGAAGTTGACGCACGGGAACGCGAGGAAGTTCAGGCGGAGTCGACGGGTCCCCGCCAGGCCCAACTGCAGAAGGCGCACGAACGAGTCGATTTGCAAGTGGCTCTGCTCCACGAAGGCTTCGGAAGATGCCGCTGAGATGAAGAAGTGATCGGAGCCGAGCTGAAGCCACGGCAGCCGCTCGTCGACGGGCCGCTGCGTCCGCTCGTCCGGCGCGAAGAAGGCGATCGAGTTTGCGCGAGAGCAGAAGAACATCCGCAAAAGGAACAGCCGAGAAGGCGTTCCCGCTTCGTTTGGGTTGTACGCCGACTGCATCGCAAGCGCGTGCCGCAGCAGCACGCGGCGAGCACCGACTCGGAACTTCGCCTTCTTTTCGTTGTCCATCGACGGCGGAGATGCGGGAAGGGACGAGGCGAAAGCACCCATGGCAGGCAGAAAACGGAGCGAGTTGGCCGGCGCGGCTCTCCGCTCATGCGAGTGGACAAAAAGTGGACATCGAGCGCCGCGTGAACCGCAGAGCGGCCCCTCCGTCGTCGCGCGAGTGCTCACGCCTCCCTTGCTCCGCTCTTGCCGCGCGCACACACACGCCTGCGTTTGACCTCTTTGCACTAATCCGATTTGTCCACACTCGCGCGGTTGTCTGATCGGCGAGAAAAGCCACTCGGAGACGACGGGCGGTGAGCGCGGAGCGAGTGGTTGGCGCGGCACGAAAGGAAGGAGTTGGCCGGAAAGCAACCGCTCATGCACTCACCGCGATGAACATCCGGACTCTACGCGCAAGAAAGAGCGGCCTGTCCACATGTGCGAGTTCGCTTGCCGATCGCCGCGTCAAATTCGCACAGTGACCACTCGCTCCGCTCGCTTCCTTGCCAATCGAACAGAAAAAAGAAGAGAACCCAATGAGAACAAAGTACAATCGAGAGCTTTTTCAAGATCATTGCGTTTGACTACAAGCGGGCGTCGGTCGACCTCCCACACACGGGATGAGCGAGCGGGCAGCGGCGAGCTAGGTTGTTGGCCACTGCGACTCGCCGCTTGCCTTTTGCAGTGCGTTACATTTTCCACTCATTTTCTTTGCAGGCAATGGACGAGGATTTACAGCTCGAGCCGGGCCACGACCAGGCGAGCATTCCGAACGGCGTACGCTACTCATCGATCGCTGGTCCCCACGACCCGCCTGCGCGCTGTTGGACGTCCGGGCGCAGTGGCCGCCACTTTCTGTGCGAGAAGTTTGAGTTCTTTGGGTACACGCTCGAACTGGTCGACACGTTCACGGGCGACGTCCAGCGGTGAGCGCAGACGAAAAGAAACATGCGATTAATTTCGTTCCAGAGTCGGGCCGATTGGGTTCACGCCCAGCGCGGACGTCACGGCGGTTGGCGATCGCTTTTTCGCGTCGATCAACTCGGTGACTCGGAACAGACTGCGGTCGTACGCTCATGTCTTTTGGCGCGACGTCCCGCTGCTGTTGGGGGCCGAATGGCGGTATCTCAAGGTATACTCTTCAAAAGACTTTGTGTCCTGCTCCCTTCCGACCACCGAGCAGGCGACGGCCGTTTTGCTGCTGTTCGTCGGCCGGGAAGTCGCCGAGATACACCGCATCGATTTGGAGACGGAAAGGAGCGAGAAAATCGGCCGTGTGTACTTTTCGTCTACTTTCGAACTCATGTATCGGGGGACATGCGTGCTTAAGAACACGCTTTATTTCCTGCAAGCGGGATCCAGTGGCTTCCTCTCGAACGGTGTGTCTGCTGTCGACCTCGGAGCGCGTCAAGTGAACAACAACGGAGCGCTCGAACTCTCGCTCGCCCGCTTGAACTCGGAGAAAGTGAGCTGCACGCAAACAACCAGCTCATTTACGCTCTTGTTCTTCAGATCGGCCCCGACTGCTCGCTGCTCGGAATGGCGGCGGAGAACGACCGCCTTTTCGCGCTGGGCGAGGGGATGTCCGGCTATTTCTACCGCCTCTTCCTCTACAACCTCTCCTCCAACCGCTGGACTTCGCGCGTCTTCGAGCAGCAGTGAGGCGAGTGGTTTCAGTGCTTCGCCATCGACGAGGGCCGCCTCACGATCCACGCCGAGAATCGCGACCGAGACCCGCACGAGCCGCACACTTTCGACTCGATTCGCTACGATTTGCGGTCCGCCCATCCAACTGCCCCCTCACTCGCTTCTTTCTTCTTGCAGACGCCCGCAGAAACTCGTGCAGTTGGCCTTCTTCGCGCGCCCCGCCGGCGGTTCGCTGCCCTTGAAACGATTCCTCAATGCCTGAGATTCTTGTTTGTTGTGTGTTGAATAAAACTGTTGTTGACAATTGAAAAAACCCCGTTCTCTTGTCCGTAGAAACAAAAGGGGTTCTTCCACGCGTCAACCGCTGTTTTTGCCGATCGCTTGCAATCGCCGCGGTGCTCGCACCGACAAACAGAAACGACCGAAAGGCTTCATAGCAATGGCTTCTAACACAAAGCTCTCCCACGAACAAAAGAAGATGAACACAAATTCCGCCTCTCTCGATGACGTTATCTTTTGGCAGGAAGCGAGTGATCGGCAGAACGGAGCAGCGTGTGTCGAAAGCAATAAACCGCGGCGGCCACTCCTTTCTGCCGAGCGAATAAAAACGAGATTCTTTTTGGTTTTTCCCACTCAAAGATGAAACGCTCGCTGGAAGCAGGAGAGATGCAAGGAGAAGTGAGTTCCATTTGACTTCTCCTGCGAACGATTGACCTTGCAGATCGCGTGCAAACAGCCGAATCCACGTCCTCGTCCTTGTTTGAGACCTTGTCCGCGACAATCTCTTTTCTTCCACTACTCGACCCAAACGAACGACGAAAAACGTCGGTGGTCGCCTTATAACGATGCCCACAAGACGCTGCTGTTTCTCGTGAGTTCGGGGCGGCATTCGGGGAATTGGGTTGGGGCGTTGTTTCGAACCAAACCTTTAATCGTTTCTTGCCGCTTTCAGCTCGTCAGTCGCGCTTACTTTCAAGTCTTCTTCAGTCGGCAACTGGCGGTCATGTGCCAGGAGTTCGTGGAAGCGGTGTGCACGACCGAAATCCACAAATTTTTCCCGTCTGCAGTCGACCGTCTCCGCTTTCCCGCGGGCGGAGTGATGGGCGCCTTGCTTCGGCTGAGTACGGTGCGTCGGCTGGAATTCGGCGTTTATCGAGTGAAGCCGCCGCTCACTCGCCCTATGTTCGAGGCCATCAATGGTGAGTTGGGCCGAGTAAACGAGTAAAACAAACCGTTGACTCCTGCTTGCAGAAATGCCCACCATGGAATGGCTGGGCGTGAACGTGTGCTGCTCGACGGACAGTCCCGAATGGCGGGAAAGCGCGTTTCCGACACTTCCGCCTTCGCTCGCCCACTTCAGAGGCCGCTGGGTGGACGTGCAGCACTTGGTGGGGCGCGAACACCAATGCGAAGAGGTCGTCGTCGTGGACACTTACGGTGATCGATGCGAGAAAGATTGTCGTTACGCTCGAGGATTGCAGGGAAGCAAATTCTCTATCCCTTGAATGCCCGCAAGGTCGTGATTGAGGGCAAGACGATCGAGCAGTTCGAGCACTACGAAAGGTGGGTGCGGGAAGCGGTGGGGATCTTCTTCATATTCCTTTCTTGTTCAGCCCGTTGCCGCTAAACTCAACGGAAGTCCTCGAGTTCTCGTTCAAAATCCAGCCGTGCAGCTGGGACACGACTCGACGCTGGCAGGAAATCCACTTGCCGCGTGTGGTTGGCGGCATCACCCGAGTGGTGGACGAACGGAAGACGCCCTTCCTCCTGCTGACGACGACGTACCAGACGTGCAAATTTGTGGTGAGCGGAAAGGCAAGCAGCTGCCACTTCTTCGCTTCCAGAAGCTCGCAGACATGATCGAAGAAATCGAAGCTTGTGAGCGGGATCTCGACGCGCTGCTTGCGGAATGCGAGAAGCGGGACATTCGATTGCTGGGGCTCCGCTTGGAACTCAACGTCGGCCTCTACGAAGCAGTTAGTTAACGAAAAGTTTAATCGTTTTACTCGCTTTCTTTGAGGCCACGCACGACAGCACATTCATGAACAAGTTCCTCCAGATCTTGGAGCAGAAGTTTGGTCCGCACATCCCGCACGAGGAGGGAGGAGAAAACGAGTGGTTTCGGGTGCAAAGTGAGAAGCGGACCGAGTTCTCGATGAGCATCACGTGGAGCGATTTATACAACACATATACGAATAACGACGAGATGTACAACAACTTCTTCGACGACCTGGAGTTCGATTGCGGCCTGAGCCGGGCGGAGTTTGACGAGCGGAAACGAGAGCATGACTCCGATGATTCGACCGAAGAAGACGACGAATAGGTCGGAGAAGTCGCAGAAGAGTGAGCGCTCTCGTTTGTATGCCCAGTAGAGTCAATAAATCGTCCATTTCGATTCCGATTTGCGTTCGCGCCACCAGATTTGCAGAATTTTACTTGCAGTTAATCAGCAGCTCTTGACTGCACCACTATTCCAAAATACATCCGTTTGGAAGAGGAGTGGTCAAACAGCAGTGGCCAACGCCTTCCTGCTTTTGTGGACCATCCCCGTGTATCAAACACCGTTAGATCACGACTTATGAGCAGCTCTTCATCGACCAAAGACATCAAACGCACGTCCTGCCGAGCTTCGACTCGACCGCCTCGAGCGGGAGCCTCCGGGCGGTCGCTTCTCCCCGCTTTCTGCTCGCGTTCAGGCGTTCGGCGGCGAAGAAACCCGCGCAGCCGGCGAGTGCGCCCGCCGCGAGGACGAGCAGGGGCCACTCGAGGCGGAGCTTCGAGCCGAGCACGCTGCTGATGCCTGAACGACCAACCCAGCGGAAGAGAGCGCACATGAAAGAAGCAAAAGAACGAGTTCGCCTGCGTGCTCTCCGCTTTGTGCCACGCGATCAAGTGCGCCATCGTCTGCGTGGTCCAGCACGCGTCCGCGAAGCCTAGAAGGAAGCCGCACGCCAGCACCAACCACACTCTAAAGAAATAAACGATTGCATGAGCGGCGAGCGCACTGGGGTTCGTCGATGAAACCGGAGGACTCGGCGGTGCGGAACAACGACGCGTTGCCGGCCGTGTTGACGAACACGCCCGCGTAGACGGCGAGGTGCGCCGCGCAGCCGATCGCGACGATCACTTCCCGTTTCAGGCAGGCCGCCCGGCTGGAGAGGAAGCTCCCTACAAGCCAGTAAGAGGATGAATCCTCCCAATGAACCGTCGACCATCCCGACGACCCCGACGATCATGATCGCGGCGAGCAGTTGGCGCGTGTTCGCGTGCAACGCCAACGTGAAGCCGATGCTCGTCGGGTAGATCGACTCGATGAACGCGAGCTCGAGGCCCGTGTAGAAGGAGACGACGAAGACGGGCAGCATTCGTGGTTGCGCGCACAGACGGGCGGTTGATTCTGCACAGGGGATTGTTGAGGTTGATCGAAGAGGGAGCTTACGGAAGACCTCCCACGCCCCAACGAACGGCCCCGCTCTCCTCCACTTCGGCCTCTTCTTCCCGGTTCTTCCCTTCGGGGCATCGCAGGAGGATCAAAGTGAGGATGCCGACGAGGGTGACGGCCGTGAACGTCGTGTAGAGGAGAGTGATGGTTTGATCGGAGAGAACTTTCGTGTTCCCGTGCCGAAAAGCAAAGTATAAGAACGAGCCGCTGGTTATTTGACTGCAGCGGTAGGTGGAGATTGATGCGAGGACGAAAGGGGACTCACCATAGGACGGATGTGCCCCGAAAGTAGCCGCTGTGCCTGCCCGCCGTCTCGTCGTTCGAATTCCACGCGAGGTACGTGCCCTGCCCGGTCCACAGCTCTTAGCACAAGTGAACACAAGGAATGAATGGAGGGAACTCACAACCAGCGGCCGTTGCGTAGAGCACGACCTCGTGCATGCGGAGGAAGGAGAGCTGGAAGAGCGCGTACGCGGCGGCGCCCACCGCCATCGCCCATCGCGAGCCGAGCGCGTGAATGATCGGGGCGGAGAACGGCGTGCTCAGCGCGAACGTTGCGTACAGGATGGCCAGCGAGTTGTAGCCTGCGTACCGCCCGACGAGGCCCCGCTCCGCGAAGCTCGCAGCGACCACTTGCGCGGTGAAGGCGGTGGAGTTGTACGCGGTGAACAGAAGGAAAAAGGCGACGCCCAGCTGCGGGCAGTTCAGCGTTTCATGGGGCGGCAGCTTCATTACAAAAAGAAGGAGTAATTCGAAAAGAAACGACCGTCTTGCTCGTTCAACCTTCCGCTTTTGAACTCACCGCCCCGTCGGGCTCCAAGCGGGTGGAGGCGGTCTGTTGACATGAGTACGCGTGTTCCGAGCAGTGCCCTGCTGTAACGAAATGATCGATCGAACACGGCGGGGGGATTGACGGCAGTTCGTTGCGTAAATTTGCTCTTTGGTTTGTTCGATCGAACGCCGCTTCGTTCGGGTCGGCGGTTGAAATCAAAGCAAGAGCCAGACATTTTTTGCAGACGGCGGTTATTGTTTGTCTGTAGAAGAAGGCCGTGATCAAATAGAGGCGATTTTTGATGCTTGACCGAATTAGTCGTCCCGCTCGCTTCCCACCGACTTTTCTCGAATGGAAGCCGGAGAACATGCTCACCGATGCGTAGGTGCGACGACCATCGAGACCGAACTGGACGCCGCCGAAGCAAGCAGAGGTTGTTGTGATGTGCTTACGCGAGTCCACCGTTCCCTCATTTTTTTCACACCGCCTAGTTGCTCGCTCATGTCAGCGCATAGGCGACCGTTCGTCCCCGACCGAACGCTTTGCCGCGAGCAAAACAACGCTCGGTTCTTCCGTTGTGAATCGGCGAGCGGAGGACCTCGCATGCAAAGCGGTCACTGCGGGGTGCTCGAGTGCAGGCGGGAGGTGCGCGCGCGACCGCAACCGGTGGGCGAGCATGAGGAATAGCGGGGTGTGCGTGAGCGCGGTCGAGCTTCCAGGTGGTCACCGCCAGTCCCCCCTCCACTCGCTTTCGATTCGCATGGGCGGGCGGCAGTGCTGGTCACTGCGCTCCCCGCTTTCCGTCGCCCACCGCGCGCCACTTGTTCTCCTCTTATTTTCGCGTTACTTTCAGAACTCGTATGGACGAGCTGAAGAAGCCGAAGTTCCGAGCCGGTGCTCGTCGAGCGCTGATGAACCACGCGCTGAACACGACACTGCACAACGAACCCGTCGACGATGCGGTCCTCAAACTCCGTACTCTCCGCGTGTTCTTCTGCTGCCGCTCGTTCTCCGCCGCCTTCTTCGCGCCGAACGAAAAGAAGTCGAGGCCCGTCAGCGAGCAGCGGTCGTGGCTCCAGCTGGGGGGAAACAGACACGTGATTGCGGCTTCGTTCGGGCTCTCTTTGAAGGAAAGTCATCTTTCGGTCGATTCGTTCGTTCGTATTTTGCGGCTGGGGCAAGCACACATTTGTCGCCTCTACCTGCACTTCTACTTGTTGCCTCGCGTCAATTTTGATGACTTCCGCGCGTTGGTGGTGGTCTTGCGGACGTTGCAAGGTGAGCGGCACGAGTTTTTCGTCTGTATTTCCGTCTTCAGACCTGCGGCACTTGGAGCTCGTTCGGCTGACCACGTGCGGGGATAGCGAAAAGGCGTGGCTCGTCCATTTGCTTCGCCAGTTCTTTCCGAACTGCCGCGTCGAACTCCATTACGCGGGTCATGTTGCTGTGACTCACAAGGCGGTCGAAAAAGTGGTGATCCGCGCCAACCGCTACAAGTCGATCTGTAGGTTCCGTCAGCAGTCAGTTTCTCTTTGAAGGTTTTCTTTAGACCTCGCTTCTCTCTTTCGTTTGGCCGTTCCCCGGATTGCGGCATACGAATGCCTTGCTGACATTGCAGCGAACGGGCGGTACATTTCGAAACACGTAGACCCCGGGTGATCGTTTCTTTCAGCTTCGAACGGAACGAAGTCGTGCAACAAGTAACAATCGACCTCAGAAACTACATACGTCCATTGGAACACCCTCTCCATCCGATTCCAGAGCCGTCGTTTAGCGACGAAGAAGACCGAGACTTCCACAATGCTTTTAAGAACCTACGTTCACTGAACGATTCGTTCGTTACTTACGTCCTTGTTAAATGGGTAGACTTCAGGGAGTTTTCAGTGCGTTTGATCTTTTTTACTTTAACCAAACAGATATTCAGAACAACAGTGAGCGCTTCAACACGCTACTCCTCTATCTCATCGAACGCTCGTCGAGTGTGGCCGAGTGCGCGAGACAGGCGGGACTCTTGCGTGTGCACGTCTCTGTCCACATCCAAGTGCCACATGCAGAGGAGAGCCGCGTAAGGTTTCGTAGAAGTTGATCGTAGTTAATGCTAGTGTTCAGGAGGATCACAAGCAGGCGTTAGCTGCCGCTGCTCGCTTCTTCGGCACTGAAGCGAAGTTCGCGCTCAAAACCGACGACTTTGACAGCGTTCTGCTGGCCGACTTCCATCGATGGAGCCAGAAGATCGTACGGCAGTGGACGTGGCAAGTGGCAACCGAAATCGACGTCAATGTCGTCTTCAGCTACAATCCTTGAATGCAACTTATGTGAATAAAATCTTTGTTAACCGAACGACCGTAAAGTGAAATAACGGAGAAACGTGTGGTGAAAGAGACCAGCAAAAGAGAGAAAACTAGTTAACCCTTTAAATCGGCAGAGCGCGACGCAATCTGCTGAAGGTTAGGCGCTCGTTGAGGCGAGAAGCAAAACAACCACGCACTCACCGAACGAGTGCGTAAATTCACGACTCCCGCGCACTTCCCGCTTGCAGGCAAAAAAGTCATTGGGCTTGACGGCGCGAGTGGCCGCTCGATTGGGATGCGGCGAGCAGTCGGCAGCGGGCGCCAAGGCGTGCTTGAAGGAGAAGAGCGTGGAGGAGCTGCTTGCAGCGGTCGAAGTCGTGAGTCCCCTCTGTTCGGTCCTTCGCTCATTCCTCGGGCAGGTTGGTGCACGAGCCGCACGACTACAGCATCGAGCAGTTCTCGCCCCAAACTGACGGCTGATTGCCGGCGAACCGCCGAAGCGAAGTTTGGTCACGACCGTCGAGAACGATGGGATTCTTTTCTGTGAGTCCCGCCGCTTCGCCTCGCTTCTCCGCTCCGTTCAGCCCTGCTCGGCGCCCCGCCGGCGTTCAGCGGCCTCTCGCTGAGCGCCGCGCACCCGGCCGCAAAGGGCGCCGTCGATTTCGAGGCGGTCGTCCGCGAGAAAGTCGCGCCAGAGGCGGTGTTCGGCGAAGACGCGGCCGCAAATTAGGCGCGAATCCTCGATTTCTACGTCCACTCGAGCAATCGAACGAAAGACCGCCTCTTCTTTCTTGAGCGCCACGCAAAGGTGCGAATTCTTGGCTGTTGAGATGGCGCGTGGAAGTCTTGATTTAAATCGGGTCCCATGCAATCGCAATAGTCCAGTGGAGAACGCGAACGATTTAGCCGACAATCCTCTTTCTTCACCACTGGACCACGCGGGTTCACGAGACCACCCTTGCAGCTGGCCGCCCTGCTGAATGTCTTCGTTCCAGCTAACCTCCGCCTGCTCGTCGTCGTGCCGCAGCTGCGGGAGGTGCGCGCGAGAAGCGGCGGAGCGGGCGGCCCGTCTTTTGGTCGAAACACACCCACTTTATGCCCCCGCTCGACTTCTCCACCGGCCGCAGCTGACGACTCACGGCTACGCTCTCTCTTTTGTTTTCAGCTGCGGAGTGCTCTTGGACACGCGCTCCAGCTCGCCGAACGACATCGCCGAAGTCTTTCGGTTTTAGCTAGCGCCATTTGCTCGAGATGTTCGCGAGTTTCGTGAAGAACGGGTGACCGCCGCCTTCCGCTCGCCCGACTGACCGCCCGCTTCCAGCACTCAGCAGTGCGGAGCTGCCGCTTGCCTACGCGGAGATCACGACGGCCGTCCGCCTGCGCGAGGGGCTGTTCGGCGAGTAGCGTCGTTTCTTCGACCGCCTGTTCCACGATTTCGATTTCGATTTGCCCAGCGTCGTCCACACAAAGACGCGACGCTCCCGCATTGAACTCTGAAGCGGTGGACGATCCAAATTCGTTTCTTCGTGTTGTAAAGGGACCACAAAGAAACTTCACGCCTACTCGTTTTTTTCGATCGATAAACTCGCGGACTGATGGCTCAAAGTAAAGCGGAGGTCGAAGACAAACAAGAAGCCAGGCCTTCATAGCATTAGAAAATGCAATGAGTGGTCGAGGCGGTTGCTGAGTGAACTTTGAACTGCACGAAACAAGGAGATCGTCCGGTCATGCCGCCGCCCATGCCAGCCAACGCTCTCCGGCTGGTGGGGAGTAGGCGGGCGATGGGAAGTCCGAAAGTGCGCGCGGCTTGGGATCGAACGCAATCGACGGCGTCCACCCACTCGTTTGGTCGCACGAGCGGTAGCGGCAGTCCATTCGCTCGCGCCTTATTTCCTGTTACTTCCTTCTTCCCTTCTCAACGCTTGTTTTCGTTTCAGACTTTCTACGGACGTTGAGCAAAACCCGAACGGAATGCAAGACGTTCAGGAAAACCTGCCAACGCTCAAGCCAAAGATGAAGGCGGACGTTCGACGCGCGCTGATGGTGCAGGCGTTGCGCTCACGCCTGCCGTTTATCCAGCTTTTGAATGATCCCGAGTACCTTCGAGCGCGTGCGGTTCTTCGGCTGCGAACTTTGCGGTTGTTCTTCTGCAGCCACGCGTTCTCCGCCGTGTTCTTCGCACCGAGCGAGAAACACGGACGCGCCGAGGGCGCGGGGCTCTCTTTGAGCGCTCGCACATTCGGATTCTTGAGCGGGGCTTCTGCAAACGGCTTGTTTCTCGGCCTGGGCGACAAGAACGCGGCTGTCGCCTCGATCGGACGTATTTTGAAGTTGGGGCGGCTCGACGTTCGTCGGCTCTCGCTTTCGATTATCTGCTCAACCCCACTGACCTTCGACACATTTCGCGTTTGGGTTGAGGTCTTGTCGACATACAAGAGTAAGCCCATTTTTCCATTTCCTCGAATTTGTGGTTGGTTTAGAATTCGAGTACTTGGAACCAATGGAAGTGACGTTGTGGCCTGAAAATGAGTCGTCGTGGTTCGTCCATCTTCTTCGCGACTTCCTGCCGCCAAAAATCGCCTCTTTTTCGTCGTCAGAACACCACAGCTGCAGCCTGCTCGCCAACAAACAGCAGCCGTCCGCTATGGAGAGCGCGCGGTTCGTTTCGATACGTGAAGAGCGAACTTGTACGTTCATTCCGCAAGCAAATCTCCCGCTGAAGCTGTTCTTTCAGATTTCGCTCCCCTCTTTCGCGTGCGTGCTCGTGTGGTCGAATTCGAGCAAGGGTTTTCGAAGGTTGCAGAGAATGGGCGGTAAGCTGGAGGACGAACACAAAAACGCGCGTTTTGTTCAGTTGCGACCAAAACGAAGCGGTGGAGCGAGTGATTGCGGACGTCTCCGCTACTGACGGATTGCAAGCAATCAATCATGTAAAGGTGCGGCAGTTCTGCCATCGCGTGTGGACCCAAAATGACGACCAAACCGCTCGGTTGGCGTTCGAGCATCTTCGTTCGTTGAACGACCACTTTGTGCTTCGCATTATTTTTGGCAGGATCTCCGCTCACACATTCCAAGTAGGTGATCCACTTTATTCTTCTTGCATTGATCCTTCTGCTAGAACGAGTGGCACTATTTTGGCACAACGATGGACTGTTTGATCGAACGCGCCATTCGTCTCGCCGAGTGCGCGAACGAAGAGGGCTTCTCGTCGGTTGGGATTCGCGTCTTCTTTCACTGGCCGCACCGCGAGGAACAAGCCGTACGTTCTTTGTTGTGTCTTTTGTCGATCAATGAACACCTACTTGTTAAGAGTGAACACGAAGAATTCATGACGGCAGAACAGCGCTTCTTCGAAGGACGGGCCACGTTCACTCGTCAAACTCAGGATTTCGATGCCGAGTTGGTTGAGCAACTTCACTCTGGCTGGTCGAAAATCACGCACGTGCGGTCTTTGCGGACGGATGCGATGAATTTGAGCTTTGTATTCCTTTACGGTTGATCGGCGTTAGTGGCTGATCGCGCGAAGATCGACTCGTCTTGGAACCTTTTGTTCGTTTATTTTCGTTTGCGCTGAATAAATGTGTTACCAGCGTGTGACGGCGCTTCGCGCCGTCCCCAGCTGGGGGAGTCGTTAGACTGGTGCGTATCGAATGCTTTTGTCGACTTCGTTGGACAAACCGAGTGCTTGTTCCAACAAAAGAACGTTGAGCAACGCTTTACAAACGTTTTAATTTGATTGAAACTCGACGAATTGGCCGTTTCTGAAGGAAGACGGCCTGTTAACTCTATCCTGCTCTTACGGCACCACGGAAAACCGATCCGAACTCCGGAAGGTGCAGAAGAATGCAGTCTTCGAGTAATCGCCCGCATAACACAGTTCGCTATGCGCGAACAATGCCAAAGGGTTCGCTTTAATGCCAGCAAGTGGAAAAAGCAAGCGCTGGTAGCGGCACTCAAAGAGACCGACCGCAACGCGCAGGCGCAGAACCCCCACCACAAAACGATCAATTACTTATCGGCAGCCAAGCGTTGAAAAAATCTGAGACGGTAGTTAGAAGAGCAACCCTGAGCTCGACCTTTCTGCCAAGTTTCAGAGGAATCGGTCCATTTCTCTCCAAACCCGCCGGGTGTTTGCGCAAAATCGGGGGTTCGGTTAGCGGGCATTGCAGTGGCCACGTGGGCCAAAAACGAAAACAAACTGCACATCACTGGAAAGCCCGGATTCTGCGCCTTTGAATGAGCCCACATTCATGTCATGACGTCAAAAGCGCAATTAGAACGACGCATTTTAAATTGGCCAAAAGTTGTGAAATCGACACACAATTTTTCTCCGATTTATACGTTTTTGTGTTTGACCCAATCAACATGAAAACAACTGCAAAACATGCGCAAGACCTTTTTCTAGGACTATTTTGCTCGGTTTGTGGAATAAAATTCGGACAGCCGAGAACGGCGCCTCCGAGTGTGGACCTCTTCGATTTTCCGCCTCACTTTTTCGACTTTGGGCGATCACAACTTTCTTCAACGGCATTCCCTGTTGATGCCGTCAACTAATAAAATGTTCCTCGTTTCAAGGCGCATCTTTTTGCCCATAGGGCGGGCGAATTCGGCCGTGCGCGAAAGACGGTACAACGCGGAACGTCGGCACGGAACGTTGAACGTGCCCGCAGGCGGCCGAAATGCACATTTTCGGATTTCGCGCATGCAACTTCCTCTAGCCCGAAAAAATTTCAGCTCGATTGGACCAACGGCTAAAAAGTTGAGGCGCGGTTTGTGACGGACAAACGGACAATTTTACGCGCTTTACGGGGGGAATTGTCTTGGGCTCGTTGAAGAATTTGTCTAGTAGCGAATGAACGGCGGAATCAACACAAGGACTTCTGCTCTTCCTCGCCGCATGACGACCGAAAGCACGGGTGAATGAACCGTGCACCTCTTTTCATCCACTGTTCAACGCCAAGTGATCGTAGACGTCGACGTCCATCAGATCGAAGTGGTCCTTGGCCAGGAATCCGCGCAGCTCCTCCATGAACTCGGCGAGCGGGTGGCCGTCGTTCTCCTCGCGGAAGTGGAGCTCCGTGTTAAAGCGGCAGACGGGCGACAGGCGGCGGCGTTCTACTGAACAAACGGGAATAATGAGGGCACGGACGCTGGAGTAATGGGAGCAACGCTATTCCGCTCCGGCGTCGATAGAGAGAAATTCCACCAGTCGGTCGCCGTTCTCTCGCTCCAGTAACGCCGCGAAGCCGACCACAGCGCCTGCTGGTACGCGTATGTCCCAAAGAAAGGAGGAGTGTGCAACTCTGCCGTAGACCTCGGTCTTGCCGGGCGCGTGCGAGACAGCGGCGTTGACGAAACGGTTGTTCGGGCGCGCCACAACGAGCCGGCGGTTTATCGCGGCGGACCGGTCGACGCCGAGCAGCCGACGGTGCGGGAATTTCTTGCGGAGGAGTCGCTCGCCGTTCCACAGCCCGCCACTCTATCGTCAAGAATCGAGCGGAAGAAAGAAGTGTACCGGTGGTGCGTGTTGTTCTTCTTCGTTCATCTCTTGTGCTTACCGCCGAGTTCATTGGTGTCGGCTGCGGCTTTTGATGCGCTCCGGTTAAAAATTGAGGTGAGCGTCGGAGAGCGTCTTTTTTGAAAGACCGAGTAGAAACCGAAAACAAATGCCCTTGCAGCCGGGACAACAACTGGGCATGTGCAAAGAACCCTGTTGCTTGCTTGAACATCTGGTCGTCGTTTTCGGCAACCCGCCGCGCGACTACTTGCACTCGAAGACGACGGAATGCAATCCGCTGCCCCTGCCGCCGTTGAGAACTCTTTGCCCGCTTCGGCCGCTTTCTGCTGATGACTCACACGATCGGCGAAATGGACGCCGACCGGCTTTCCCACAAGCGGGCGTTGTTTACGGCAGTGCGGGCGGGAAAGAAAGCAGACAGTCGGGCGAGGGAAGGGCGGCGGCGGTTCGACTCTCCGCTGCCGCGAACGCGTTCAGGCGTCCGCTTTTCGTTTTGCCCGCACCCTTTCGAAAGCCGCCGTCTTTCGACTTTCCTGATCGAATGCGGGCATTCAAGCAGCTGCTCGTGCATTCATTTTGTACACCGCTGCTTCCCACCGCGTTCTGCGCTCATAATTCCTTCCGTTTTTTTAGTCCAAATTTGAAAAATTTTCCGTCGGTCAATCCCCTAATCGATTGCCGCTTTCAGACAAAGCTCTCGTGTTTTTGACCGTGCGATTGCCCTACAACGAATCAAAATGGTAAATTCTTCTCCTCCGCTTTCCGCTCCCTCCTCCGCCCATCCGCTTGCAGAGCCAAACGCCGAAGAACGGAGGTGGAGACGCGAACGAGTCGGCGGGCAGCAACTTCACGGTTTGTTCCTCTTTTTCGCTTCATCTCCGTCGTTTGCAGCTGGTCGACGAGGTGGTCTCGTGGATGAACGAGTCGGTGAACGACGAGACGTCCGGCTGGCAGCGCGCGACGCCCACGCCCCAGATGTTCCGCGAGGTGAACAAGCGGCTCCGCACGCTGTTCTCGGACGACGGCCAGCAGTACGGACCGGACGCCAAGAGCAAGAAGGAGATCGATGAGCGGCACCAAGCGGCCATCAAGATCCGCAACGAGCAGCTGCTCAAGGTTAGTTTCTTGCATTGGACTGACCATCATTCTCCTGCTTACAGACGATGACGAAGATCGCAGCGGCCCGTCACGTGGACCTCTGCTTTGTGGTCGACGCCACTGGCAGCATGGAGTGCTACATCCAAGGAGTGAAGAACGCCATCCGCGGCATCGTCAACGAGCTCGTCGCCAAGAAGGCGAGCGACCAGAGCGGCAGCAAGGCGACGGTCAACGCTCTCCGTCTCGCCTTTGTGGCCTACCGGGACTACGACTACGCGATCCGCTTCGACGTCCTCCCGTTCACCACGAGCGTCGACCAGTTCCACGCGTTCTGCGGCACTCTCACCACGGCCACCGAACAGCCGGGGCCCAACGACTTGCCGGAGGACGTGCCGGCGGTCTCGACAAGGCGCTCGGTTTGCAGTGGAGCAGTGCGGACAATACGAAGGTCATCTTCCACATCTGCGATGAGCTGAACTGTCGCCGTCGCTTTTAACCGATCGTTCTTGTTTCAGCCCGCCCACGGAACGCAATTCCACGGATACGGCCACTTCGACAACTACCCGAACGGCGATCCCAGCGGCCTCACCGCCGACGGGATCTTCGGGAAGATCGCGAAGCTCGGCATTGACTACTACTTCGGGAAAATCACCGAGCGCACCAACATGATGATCAAGAAGTTCACCTACGTGTTGGGCGACCGCATCGACCAGTTCGACATCAAGAACGTGCAGGAGATCTCCAGCTCCGTCATCTCGGCCGTCAGCAAGTCGGTGAGCAGCTCGATGCGCAAGACGCCCAAGAACGCCGCCCGCCCGGAGCGCACCTACCGCATCGACTCGGCCGTTCCGACCAACTGGCACGCGCACGTGGTCCAGAACGGGAAGCTCATCGCCTACCAGCTGCCGAAATCGATCGATGACGTCGTAGAGGACGTGCCGCTCGAGCGCTGCAGTCCGGAGATCGCGCGCATCCAGCTGGCGGCCAATCCGTTCGCGAAGGGCGGCGAGCGGATCGCGTACTACGGCCGCGACCTGCAGACGGGCGAGGACGTCGTGCTGAAGGAGTACCGCCACGAGGGAAGCGCCGGCGACTCGGCCCGCCGCCACGAGTTCGCCAACCAGCTGCAGACGGTCGCCTCCTACTTTGCGGGACTCTTCATGGCCGACTGCGAGGAGAAGTTGGCCGCCGAGAAGATCCCCGCCACGCTGGAGTTCCTGATGATCAAGACGCTCGCCCTCGGCTCGATGGCCACCCTCCGCTACATGAGCTGCGAGCCGCGCCTGGATCCCGCCGCCACGTACATGCGCTTCACCAACAACTGGGACTTCGTGATGCCCGAGGCGTGCGTGAAGACGAAAGGGATCTCGGCCGAGTTGCTCCACTTCGTGGTCGCCTTCTCGCACTACACGTACACGGCAAGTTCTCATTCTTCCTTCAACAACTCTCGTTCCAATTGCAGTTGATGGTCGTGGACCTGCAGGGCACGATCAAGCCCAATGGTGGCGGCCGCCCGACGATCCTCCTCACGGACCCCGCCATTCACTCGGAGGACCGCACTCGCTTCGGCGCGATTAACCACTCCAAGGCGGGCATGAGCTACTTCTTCAAGAACCACGTCTGCAACGAGTTCTGCGCCGCGCTGCAGCTGCCGGCCGTCGATCCGACGAGCGTCTTCAAAAAGAACTGAATTCCCACTCTGTTGATTTGTGAACCTTTCCATCTGTTCTGTTGTTGTTTCGAGTAAATTCCATAGAAGAAGTGAGCGTTGAACAGCGAATGACCGGAGAGAAGAAAACGAAATCAACCTGATCACAAGGCGAACTTGCCGAACGGAAAGCAGACGTTGCGCGGACGGACGAAGAAGGCCAAGTGGAAGAGTTGGTCCGGTTTGCTGCAAGCAGATGAGGAATGAAACGAGCGAGCGGATGCACGAATCTCAGCGCGTAGCGAGTGCAATGCTGCGTGTCTCGCAGCCATCCTTTCCGGCTGTGGACGGCGAACACCACGTTCTTCAGGTCGTCCTCTCGCTTCAGCACGCCCAGCTCGTAGCGATCGGTTCGGAGATCGCAGACGACGATTTTGGAGACGAGGCGGCCGCCGAGTCAGTCGCTCCAGCGGGCGAACACGCGGTCGTCGTGGACGGCGATTTTCGGCTTCAGCCCCACCTGCTAAAAGTTGCGCGAGTCGCCCACCTTCTTGTTCTTCAACGAGATTATCGGAAGCTCGAGCGGCCGGCCGCCGCCCCCGCTGCGAGTCGTGGAGGTCGACGGCCCGGAGTCCGGTGGACAGCAGTTCGGAGTACTCGGCGGCGTGACGGGCGGCGACCAGAAAGAGCAGGTTCTTGTGGAAACAAAGCTGGTCGGCACACTCGAGCGGCCACGCCGCGTAGAGCCGCCCGACCATTTCCGTCCGCTTCTTTGCGGTATTCAGTCGGCGGACGAGAGTAGGAGGGATGGGCGGACGAGAAGATCAAATCAACTTTCGCCTTGTGGCCATCGCAAAACCGGCCAGGAGTCCATCCAGGTTGTGTGGCGCCCACCAAGTCACTAGCCGGACTCCCGTCGTTCCGTCCGCCGGCCGTTCGTCCGGCTGCAGCTTGGCGGTCGTCACTCGGCGTGGTCGGCGGCGCGCCAAGCGAGGAGCTGCCCTCGGTCGATCGTCCGGCGGACGGCCCACGGCTGGTCGGAGACGAAGGGATCACGGATCGACCATTCGCTGAAAAACAAGAAGTAAACGGAATGTGACCACCGAATGGCCACCGCGTGCGGCGTCCCGTGAACGTGTCGATCTCGTCGACACCCTCATTCGTGCGGATGACCACGAAGCGGCCGTCACAGCCGCAGTCGCAGGAGAAAACATTCCCGGAAACCGAAAGTTGCGAATGGCTGACGCCGTTCGGCAAGTCGGGAGCTCATTGCTATCATCTTTTCGGCAGCAAGAAAAGATTGCCGCCCATTGGAATGCACGCGCACATCTGGCGCTTTCTTTCTCAAACGAAATGAGCGCGGAGAAGCGATTTGCGCGGCCTTTCGAAGTGCCCCAGCAAAAGAAGGAGTGCGACGAGCGGTCGGCCGGCCCCGTTCGCCCGCCAAAAGGAAGCGGCGGCCGTCTGCCGGCCGAGCGAACGCTTTTTTTCGCCGTCGCCGCCGTTGCGGGCGGGGGACGCCGCGTCTTTCTGCTCGTTCATTTTGATTTCAGCGCGTCCAGTCTTGTCGGTTGGGTTTCGAGCGGCTGCTGCCCGAAATGGCGACGGCTACTCGCTCCAAACCGAAGGCCGATCGACCCGCACACGCGGCCCTCGTCGCCCCGCTCGCCGACCAAGCTTCTACGGACAATCGAAAGGCAAGTGTTCATCGAGGGCCATTTCCGATCTCGCTTCTTTCAGTCCACCTGTCGGCACTGCGGCCGGGAAGTCGCGGCGGGCGCCCTGCCGCGTCACGAGCGCACCCACACGCGATCGACGGGCTTTCCGTGTGCCCAGTGCGGCGCGAAATTCACGAAGACGAAGAATCGGAATCGGCACGAACGAGACGCGCACCGATTCTTCCGCCGCACGCTTCAGTGGAGACATTGGGCGCGTGCGGGACACGAGGCGACGGTGAGCTTCCTTCCCGCTTCTTCCATCTCTTGGTTTGCAGGCCGCCGGGGTGGATGAGAGTGGGCAGAAGAAAACGGTGAGGTCATTCCCGTCCGTCCCATTTGACCGTGTTTCAGTGGACGTGCCCGGAAGGCAACGTGAAATACCCGTCTCAATGTCGGGCCGCTCATCTGCGCACTCACTCCTCGAGCGGCCGCTACGCGTGTCGCCTGTGCACTTCGCGCTTCACGAACAGTGGGGATCGATTGATCCACGAGAAGTCCAAACACAACTACGTGCATTCGAGGGACGGCACGTGCGAGGATCAATCGAAGGAACCACCGCAGCTCCGCAAGAAGGTTCGATTCCACTCCCTGACGTCAAACACTCGTTCCAGCGTCCCTGCCGTCATTGCGGCGTCGAGTATCCGGTGAAGAATCTGTGGATTCACGAGCAGTCTCATGCGAAGCAGGGCAGCTTCAAGTGCGACGTCTGCGGCTCGTCCAGCACGTCGCGCTCCAACCACGATCGCCACGAGCAGAACTCGCACGACTACGATCGATACACGGCTGGAGCGAGAAGCGTACACGCGACCGTTGGCGTGGAGGTTGGCATCGATGCGCGTCGTCATCTCCTCTTCATTCTTTCAGGCGCCCAACCGAAAAGCCGAGCAGTCGGGCGACGAGTCGAACGGCGAATCGGGCGACACGTGGAGCGACCAATCGAGCGACATGTCGATGGACGAGGCCGGAGAAGCGCTGACCGATGAGGAGTTCGCGGAGGAGTCGGCTGGAGAGGAGGCGGACAACCAGCCGACGGAGGAAGCGATCGGTCAGCCGGCGAGTGAAGCCGACCAGCACCCGACTTCCGCTCGTCCGCTCGCTCGTCCGGAAGAATTGGCCGCTCCGCCCGCTCCCGTTGCTCCACGAGAAGCGCCGCCGCGAGGGCAAACGCCCCAAGAGCCGCAGGAGGAGCTGCGCGCGGAAGCGATCGCTCGACTGCAGCCGAACGAGGCGGTTCATGTTCCGCTGATGCCCGCTCCTGCCGCTCCGCACAAAATTCAGACGGCCATTCCGCCGCCCGTCCACCCGCCGATCGCCGAACGCAGCCCGTAGCTCGCTCTCGCTGTGGAGCTGAAGAAGCCGCAGCTCCTTTACTGCGACTACGAACACGTGAGTCCGCTCTTCGTCTCCCGTCCACTCTTTCTTTCCTCCAGCACCGCGCCAAGTTCGGGATTTTGATGCCCGCAGTCTGGCGCGACGACCCGAGCGCGAAGATCCTCGTTCTCCGGACCCGCTCGCCCGACTTCGCCGATTGCGAGCTGCTCGACCTTCCGCCGCCCGTCTTCTGCGCCGAGATGCGCCGCTGGGAGCTGCCGCAGACGGCTGAGCGGCGCGCGTTCGCGCACGTGTTCGCCAAAGCGGACGCCGCCGAGTTCGCCGCCCGACTGCGCCGCGAAATGGGCGGCGAGCTGACGTTCGGCGAATTCGCGACCGACGTCCTGCCCGCTGTCGGCGTTCGGTCCGCTCTGATCGTCGCATCCGCTGCCGACCGGAATCGTGAGTTCCGAGGGGATGTCCTCCTCACCACTTCCGCTTGCAGGCGTCGCCGCAGATTGGGAGTCGCTGGCCGCTCGTGGGATCCACATCTTCTGATTGAGAAAAGCGAATTGAATGCTGTTTTGTTGTTGATCCTTGGAATAAACCGTGTTTTTGTTTCTCTCGCAAATGCCCCGACATCAACCAAAGCGACATCTCAACGGCTCCAGTTTGTTTCGGCCCAGAGAACTGGAAGGCGCGTCCTTTAATGAAACGGACGAACAATTCGAAATTGTAGCTGCCGGTGGGTGGCTCGCGCCAGTTTCTCCGACGACTCGGAATCACCGTTTGTCTCGTGTTCATCTCGTCGCCCGCATCGCGAGCGCGTCGCTCACGCCCACCGAGTGCTGCGCATAGTCCAGCCGCAAGCACTTGGCGGCAAGGAAGCTGCCGACCGTCCAGCCGGCGGTTCGCGCGTACCGAGCGGCCGGAATCGACGCGAAGCGGCTGGAGCAGCGGCCTGAACGTTCAACTGTAAAGGTAGACAGTCGTGGACGGACCGACCGGTTCTCCTATCCAAATTATCGCTGTAGATCAGGACGGCGGACGGAATCTCCAGCGGCACTCCGTCGAACTCGACGCTCACGTCTAGGGCGGTCGAGTTGCAGACGGCCGACAGGAAGAACTCGCCCGCTTCCTTGAAGAGCATCTCTTTTTTGAATAATCGCGGGAAAAAGTCGTCGGGCACTTCCAGCGCAGCGGTCGGAGTCAAGGCCACCTAAACTGAGCGGTGACCGTCGAGTAGCTGCTGTTCTGTTTCGAAAGCTCTCCAGACTTTTCTTGCTGCATTACTTTCGGCTCCGCGATCGTGCGTGTAGCGACTCACGAAGATTGCGGCTCGAAAGAAGGCAGCTATTGCCAGCTGCCCCGCCCCAACACGACGGCAACTCACGTGTTGATCGTAGAAGACGAGCTCGCCAATTCGAATCGACGTTGCTTCGAGAAACCAGTTCGTCGAGTTCGCGGGGCGCACGGAGCTCCACGCGGCGTTGTCGCAAAAAGAGCCGTCCGCCGGTTGGCCGACGAACGTGAAGCCGCCGCTGAGCGAAATGGGCGCGATCATGATGGTCGCTTCGGCGAGCAGCCGCCGCTCGAACAGCTGCGGAACGAAAGCCGTCGGTCCGGGCGCCAACCCGAGCACAGCCCCACCCGGGAGCATCCAGTTGCGGAACAAACTGGAAGAGATTGTCTGTTGAGATCCTCCTGCTTCAAACAACCGCCGCCTTCAAGCAGTTGCCCGTCTGCGGCACCCGCGCTCGCGCACTCACCGACTGTCCGTGTACTCGACGAGCACGAAGCGAACGTCCGGGACGGCGGACCAATCGGAGGCGCGCGACGGCGGGAAGCCGACCGTCTCCGCCGCCCAGCTGCCCGCGGATTCGTCGTAGTTCTGCGAGCGGAACGTCCAGTGCTTCGCTTCGACGAAGGTCGTCGAGTTTTCCGGCCAAAAGCGGTTCGTTTGGCCGCCGCAGTACTTGGCGCGCGTGATGTCCGAACGGGCGGGATTGCAGGCCGGCGGGCAGAAGACGGAGAAGAAGGACTAAACGCTTTGATGCTTCGCAGTCCAGTGGATTACCCACCGTCTTCGCAATAACGGGGACAGTCCGTTCGTTGCACGCCGCAGTGATGGTCAACGACGAGGAGGTCGCGCTCGAACAGGTTGAAGATCGCGCCGGTCGCTTGCCACGGCGTTCCAACGTACAAATCCAACCACACTGAAGCAAACGACGAGCAGTCCGAAGATCCACAGCGACGGCTCACCTCCGGAATTGAGTTGGAATTCAATGCGCAGGAATTCCTCCGCCCGACTGTCCAAAGCGACACTCAAGAAAAAGAGGGCATTTAGTGGGAGCATCGTTTTGAAGCGTACTCGTGAATCGAACCCAACGAATCCATCGAAATTTTTCATTTGTGTCGCCGCTTGAATTCTTCCATATAATCCTTTCCGAAGGTGCGAGCGGTGTTATCATTCGCTCGCCGTGGGCACGCGGCACGACTTCGCGGCTTTGCGAGCATCACTGACGGATTGTAAGACGAGACGCTCGGTTCTTTTCATTGAAGCCGTCCGAAACCGGAACCTTCTGATTGTTTGAACAAAAAAGGAGCAAAAATGCGGGTCGCCAATCGTCTCGGATACTCTCGGGATCGTCGGCCACCATCGATCGTTGGCGGAAAGCGCCCGGTCGCACGAACTCTGCCGTTGTGTTCAGCTCGTTCATTGCTGACACGAAATTTCGGAGTTCGACTGCCACGGCGGCGCTTGTGCCCGAACGGAATGAAATCAACAAGTTCCGTCCGTCTTTCGCTCGCTCTTCCGCCGTCCTCCCGTCAACCGATGCGCTGAACGCGCCGCTTCTCCTCCCAATGCATCGTTTCGCCCCCACGCACAGTCGGCATCAAAGCACTTGCATGATCGCTGATCGCCGAGCGGCCGCGCTCGTGCGCAACTGGGCTCTCGTTGAATACCGCACAGTCCCGAGCAAGCGGATCGCATCGATCCCGCTCCCGCCGTCCGCGACTTGCGGCACGCGGCGCGCAGTCGAAAGAAGGCGACGGACGAGCGGTTCCAGCGGCTGCTCCTCCTCAACCCGAAGCTGGAGGACGCGCTCACCGAAGAGGAGATGCGGGCGGTCATCGATGCTGAAGCGGACAATCGACGGCGAGTTGGAGGGGACAGCGACGAGTCGGAGGACGAAGCGGAGGAGATCGCCGTAAAGATCGAATAATTCCTGTTATTACTTGCGGTTTCGTTTGTTGTTTGAGTAAACGTTGGTTGGTTGGAGCGGAAGGCAAGTCACGGGCTCGAGGTGGACGAGTGGGCCCACAATCTACCGGCTGGAATGCGGAGAGCAGTGCCAAGGGGAAGAAGCAAATGAATGTGTGTTTCGTTTGGTGACTGTTGAGTTGTTTGAATGAACTGGAAGCGCTTGCCGCCGGTGGTGGTCTCAAACGAACAGCAAAAGGCTGGACCTCATTTCTCGCCCCACGGCGCAACAGCAGTCAATGCTTAAGCTGGTTTATTGCATTCCGACAACAATTATCTGGATTGTCTCGCTCCTTCAAACGGAGCCGCTGATGACCTTCAGAAGGCTGATGGTCTGATTGTCGATGTCCATCTTGATGCACCAGAGGTCATGGAAGACGTAGCCGAGCACGAAATCGGTGCTCTGCGCATCGGAGAGGGATGCGCTCAGGGCGCACTGCCCGTCGGAGAGCAGCAAGTCGACCACGTAGGCGGTCGAGGGCACAGCGTACGTCTGGCCGCCGATCGTAAACACCCAGTCGGGCAGACTGCCCGCTTTCGAGCTGTCCACCGTGTAGATGTTGTGCTCAAAGTCGTAGTCGGGCTGCACGTCGTAGTAGACGGCGGCGAACGAGTCGAACGGCAGCAGGATGTTCGGCACTCCGGTGTCCACTTTGGCGAAGCCGCTGTCGTACTGCTTCCCGCGGTACGTGAACGAGTCGACCGAGAAGGCGGCCGATGGGAAGTGAGCGGTGCAATACAAAGTGCTTCCGATTCGGTGGAGAAAGATCCAATTTCTCAGTAAAGACCCAATCGGTAGAGAAAGGCCCAATTCTTTAGAAAGACCCAATCGCTGGAAAAAGACCCAATTCTTCAGAAAAGACCCAATCCCTTAGAAAAGACCCAGTCGGTAGAGAAAGACCCAATTCCTCCTAAAGGACCCAATTTCCGCAGCAATGGAAACTTGTCGTTTTCTTCATCGACGATCACAAACAAAACGACAAGTGGAAGCTGAAGAGTTGCGTCGTCCAGACACTCGCCACTTTCCAGGGCGTGCGCAGCAGGTTGGTCTTAAATGCGGCGTTCGTTCCACTGCCTCCTACGTTCGTTGCCTTTTGCACAATCAAACTACTCACAAACAGTCAATGAGCAGCCACTTTGACGTCTTGTATAGCGGCCATTAGAATCGAAAGAACAAGTAGAAAAAGCCGGCTGGAGGCGTCGCCGGTGCGGCTCTCCGCAACGCCACGACGACGTTCGCCTGCCAGCCGAAAGCGAGGCGGAACCAAAAGGCGGACTGGAAATAGGCACCCGCCTTCTCCTCCTCGCCAGCGCCCAACAGCACCGCAATGATTAGCGAGCAGCAGCCAATTGCCCAAAGAAGCGACTCGTCTGCACGAAAAGAAAGCAGTTGGGTTGCTTGCTTTGACGCGTCGCCTCGAACTCGAAGCTTCTGGTCCGTTCATGCCCTGTTCTCTCTGTACAACACGAATCCCCGCTCATTTCCGCGTCCGTTTAGCCGCCGCTTCCAGCCGTGCACTTGACAGAACGTTCTGAACGAAAGAGTGCACGATTGGAAGAACGAAGCGAATGAAGGGATTGCTGAAAGCAGGCGTCGATTCGAGCATTCGTCGCCGAACTCACCCGAAAAACCACTCCTCTTCGTCGTGGTCGCCGAAGAGCAGAAGCGCTTGTCGTGGCCGAGCCGCTGCGTGACTTTGGCCACCGAGATCGCGGATGGACACGTGGACGGGCAGGCGGCGGCTGCAAGGCACCAGTAGCTTCTTGCCGCGTGGATGAGGCGGAGGATCGGCCAAGGGATGAACGAGTGACTGCTGCCCGTGTCGCTCAAATGAGAAAGCGTGTTGGAAGGTGCGGAAATGAGTGGTGATGAAGCGAGCACGAGTTCTTGTACGAAACTGCGATCTCCTTCTCACCGCTCTTTCGTAGCAACGCTGCCCTTCCTGCCGTTCACCTGATGGCCTTGAAGGTGAGGTTCCAGTTGTAGAATCGGCCCACTTGGAAGCTCTCCACCACGAACGTCCAGTCGGTCGAGCCCTCCAATCAAACGACCGTCTGCTCACGTGAAAGACGGGCGCCCAGTCGAGCACCCGACCGCAGTTCTGCGCCTCCCGCCCGCCGATCGGCCGCCGGGGCACTTGCGGAAGGCGGACGGAGAAGACGGGCCGCACCGCTCGCTGCCGGACGGCCGCGTCGAAAATCGGAGGCGCGCGATCTGCGGGAAAGTTGGACGTGGGGCCGAGGACGCCTTGAACTCTCCAGGAATGAGCGGGAGAATGCGGACAGCGCCCACGTGATCGCCGTCCACCGTGTGGCGCGCCCCGCCGAACACCACCGGCCGCCGCAGCTCCGCGGAGAACCGCGAACCACAACGAACGAGTGGAATCAATGAAAGGAGGGAGCGAGCTGCCCGTGTCGGTCTTCTTCGTGTTGTTGCAACTCTCGACCAGATGACTGCAATACGCGAATTGAGCGACGAGAGCAGTCCGAAGAGAACGCGCCCTCCATCACGAACTACCAGTGGACGGCGAGGCGACGAGCGCTGCCCACGAACCGCCCGCAGTTCCGGCGGTCCCGAACGGCCGCCCGTTGGTTGTTAAAACGAGGGAGAACACGCGATCTTCCCGAAGGTGATCTGCCCGGCGAGTTTGGGGAAGACAGTGAAGATCGGGCGTCCTGAACCCCTCTAGAATCTTCTAGTGAGTTGTTTGTGATCACCATGATCGCCTGCCGGATGGCCGCGTCGGAAATCGAGTCCTTTTGGCCCTCGCATCAGGACGAGCGTGAGGCCCAAGATCCCCGCAGTCCGTCTGTTTGTTAGCTTTGGAGCTAGAAAAGCAAGTGAATGATGAGCAATGAGGAAGGGAAACGTGGGCATTCGAATCGATCCTCCAAGCGACCGTACCGAGCGTTGCCTAACGATCGGAACGCCCAGCTGCGGCCGTAAAGCCCGAACTTGCGGCCCCCCAGCAACAAGTTCTCGTAGCCGAGTGGTTGCGGGCGCGGATTGCGGTGCGGTGCGGGTCGCTGGTTCGTAGCCGGTTAGTGGGTTCGATGTGCTTAGTTGATCAAGTGAAGTCGGGTCGTGTTTGGGGTTCACGGCGTCGTACAGCGGTTGATCGTTGGGCGGTACGTTCCCCTTTCAACTTAGCATAAGACGACTAAACTTGCTGCGGACTTGGTTGACTCGTTCGTATCTCGACGCGCCTTGTCGGCTGAACACCCGAAACAGCGGAGACTTCGTGGGCTCCTCTGGCGCCAAGAGGCTGAATGGGTGCAGGCACGCTAGGGTTTTGCACTTTTTCGTTTTGATTTGCTTTTAACTAGTCGGCGACAAATGATCGCCGGCTTCGGGTCGCCGCTCAGCCTCGGCGCTCCAACAGCCAAGCGCTTCACAACTTCCGGCCGCTCGCAATCAAAACCCAAACGTTCAGCAGCGGCCCTCGAAGCGACCGCCGCCCCAAGCGGTCAATTTGGACTCTGACGACGAAGTCGGGAGTTCGGCCGCCCGTTCGCCGCTTGCCCGCAGCGGCCGCTCGTGCAGTCGTGCCCCGCACTCGTCCGTACGCTCCTGCCGTTCGTCCACTGCTGAAACGACCGCAGTCCTCGTGAATGGAGAGAAAGAAACTTCAATTTCGAGTAGGCAAGAGCACCCCCAACCTTTCGGGCACAACGGGCTTCCAACACACCCGTTTAATCAACAACCGTCCCACTTGCTTTGATCCCCGTCGGTCATGTTCAGACCCCCGTTGACCTCCACCGGCCGCTTCAACTTCAGCGTCGTGTTGGCCGCCCCGAACTGCAAGCTCTCGTCGATCAACACAAGAGAAGACGTCGCGGAAGAGGACGCCGCGCGTGTCGCCGATCCCGTGGTGCTGCAGGAACAATTTGCGCGTGTTCTGGGCAATCGATGAGCGGGCGGGATCGTAGAGCGACCGGCCGCTCTGCAGCAGAAGGGGTGGAGTGGACGAACCGCACAGTACTCGCCCGTCCGCCCGTGATTGCGGCAAGGCGGGAACACACAGGATCCCGCTGCCCGTGTCGGGGATCAGGCGGAGGGGTGCGGCAGCGTGCCCACGGGGATCATCCCCTACAACCCATTGGACGAGGGGCTGTGCGGAGGCAAATTGAGTACAGCTGAAAGCTCAACGATTCAGAGGCAAAAGCGTTGAATAGCATTGATTCGCAACAACCGCTGGACCGCTCGACTTGGACCCGGTCGTTCTGAAAGGATTCGTCCAACCTCTCAATGAAATTCTTCTCTCTCGTTTATTCACAGGATGGATTGCAAACAAGAGCGAAGGTGGAGACTGAAGAAAAGAGCTGGAAAGCGGGTGTTTTTATCCGGGAGGTGAGAACCGAAAGAAGGGCGGGATCAAGCGGAGAAAGAGGAGTGGCTGTTGGGATAAAGGCGTGTGTACATGCATGTGTGTTGCTTCAGGGCCGATCCCGTTTGATTGGTTTTGAATGCGCGGTGCGCGTTACAGTTCACTCATGACTCCGCCCTGAACGAGAACGAACCTCGTAGTGCGTGTCGCACCTCAAGAGCATCCGCACGCCAAACACGTCGTTCATCACAGGCGGGCCCAACCGTTGGGCAGTCGGAAGCGACTAAAAGCGGGCAACGAGCACGACAGATCGCCTTCCGATCGCCAGTCACCTCGAAACGAATCCAACACGTAATTCGACTCTCCGAGCGCCGCGTCCTCGGCGAACGCGTAAACCCAGCGATTGTCCAGCGGTTTGATCGTCGATGCGCGAAAGTTGGGAATCGCGGGAAAACCCATCGGTCGCCTGTCGAAATCTTTCGTCCCAAGAACGGAGCGGTTGTTTGGACGTTGAGTGCGGGTCGGCTTGTTCGACACACGAACAGCGTCCGCTGCCGACCTACCTGCCCACCTCTCGTTTGTGGATGGCCGCGCGCAGTCCGCGGATCCTCTGTTCGCCGCTCCACACTCCCGGCCGACCGCACCTCATCGAGCGGGATTTCCGCAAGGGCCGCCCGCACTGCGATGAAATCACGTGGAGTCGAGAAAAGAAGCGGGAATTTGTGGGCGATGGTTATCTGCATTCATCATTCTTTTCGCGTGTGTTTGTTGATCGTTCGCCACGACGGAGCTGACTGCCTGTCCAACGCGTTTAGACGCCGACGTAAAAATGCGGAGTTTGTCAAAGCGAATAGCCTGCGTTCTTGAATGAGCTCTGCGGCCTTCCCTCCACTCGGCGCCTGTCGTTCACCGATCGCACCGTTTGATCGCTTTTCCCTCGCTTCCCGCGCTCTCTGCGGCCCGCTCGAGCCGTTGGGCGGTTGTTTTGCTCCGCTTGCTGGCTGTCGGCTTCGATTTCCCCTTGCGCTCCAATTTCTTCCGCTTTCGACTCCTCGATCCACGTGCAGCATGGCCCGTTGCCGCCAGTGCGCTCGCAAGAGCTGTGCAGGACCCCCGCCCCCGATCGTCCGCCGCAAACTGACCGCGCGAAAGAGCTGCGGAGGACGCCCGCCCACAAAACAGATGGCGGTGAAGTGTGCGGTGCCTGTGGTAAAGGCGGCGATGCCGAGCGGTGAGTCTCCACTTCTTTCGGTTCTCAATGGTCGGTGTTTCAGGCAACAGCGAGGAGGACGTCGGAGACGAGAAGTTCGAAGACGAGGAGGAGATGGAAGAAGACGAGGAGATGGAGGACGCGAGTGAGTTCTTCCAGCTTCCTTTCGTTCACTCCTCTGTTCAGCCCCGACCGCCCCGCCGCCGGAACCCACGCGAACTTCGAGGAAGATCGCGAGTTTCGGTTCACTTGCGAACTGGCGGGCTTCCGGCCGACGGACGTTCGCGTCCTCCACTGGGGCCGCCTGCCGATCGTCGAGGCGCGCGCCGTCTTCGTGCACGAGCGCGCAGACCGCTTCGACTGCCGCCTGCCGATGGCCGTCGAGCGGCGCGTCCTGACGGCGCGCTGGACCGCCGGCCGCCTCGTGGTCGCCGCCCAGCCGACCGAACTGCCGGCCGGCGCGGGCGCCGAGCGGGAGCTCGCGATCGAAGTCGAGGAGCCGCCCGTCGCTCCCGTCTGAATCCTCTCGTTCTTCTCATTCGACCGCCTGTTGTATTGGACTGCTCGTCGAAATAAAATGGTTGTGATCGAAGCAACGTGGAAGGAAGCAAGTGGGCGCCGATAGAACGGGAACGAACCGTTTTGCGGTCGATGCGTGTGCGGGACGACGGGCAGCGGAGAGCGAAGAGCCCGCAAGACCGCCCGCCCGTCTGCAAGCGGCCCATCACTCCGCCCGAAAGAACGCGCTGCTCGTTCGGAGGGCGGACGAGCAGTTGAGAAAAGAAGACGAACGGGCGCCTTCTCCCACTGCCCGTTCGGAGAGCGGGCGAGTGGAGAAGAGGGAAGGGCGGCGGCGGAGAAGTGGGCTGTGCGGGGCCCGATCGCGATCGACAGGCGGCTTGCGCAACGCAGCCGAAGAGGGAAGGCGCCCGGCCGGCCGGCGGATCGCAAGGGGCAGCGGCCCTCTGCCGGCCGCGGCCGCCTCGTTTGGAAAGCGGCGGGCGGCCACTCGCCTTTTTCGTTCGCCTCGCTGCCGGTCGGTCGCCTTTCGCCGCTCCTCTCCAAAATTCGGCTGTCCGCGATGGTCGGCCGCCCCCAAGCCGGCTTCTCGCTGCTGCTCGTGCTCGCGCTGTTCGTCGGCGGGGCCGCGAGCGCCGACTGCGTGATGAAAGGCAGGACCGAAAACTACGTGTGAGTTCTTTTTCTCGACTCGCCGCTCTTTCATTTCGTTCCCATTGCAGGACCATCAAGACTACGGACGACTGCCGCTCGACGTCCACGACGCTCGTCTTGGCCCGCGAATTCCTCGATTTCACCATTCGGACCGACGGCGAAGTCCATCCGAGCAAGTGAGCACAGTGTGGCGTTCGTTCTGTTTACTACTCCCTTATGTTGCAGGATCACGTTCAAATTCGGCTCGACGTGCAGCGCGACAGCGGGTGTTCAACCCACGTTCGCTCTCGACAAAAACCCGGTGCTCGGTTTTGACGGTTCGACTTTCTGTCATGATTGTCGAATGTCCTGTTGTTTTAGTAGGAACACCTCTCCCGTTCGACGTGAAAGGCACGCTCAGCACTTACGCTCTCGACTTCACTTCGGGCGAAAAACCCAAGAAGACCTTCGCGTGCTCAAAACCCTTCGGCAAGCGCAATGCCACGCACTTCTCGCTGGACGTTGCGGTCGAGTGGGAAGGGGAGGCGCCCAACTTAGACATCCAATTCGTGAGTTCTCGTTCCGCTCTCGGCCTCCGCTCATCCCCAATTGCAGGAGAACGCTGCGATCTTCGAGTACACGACGGGCGAGCTCGTGACCATCGTGGGGCTCTCGATCGCCGGCGGCGTGTGAGTGGCCGCTCTTCGACTCACTCCTGCTCATCCCTCGCTCCATTCCAGCGGCGTCCTGCTGCTCATCGGCATCGCGGCGGGCGTCTTCGCGTGCCGTCGCTTCAAGTGGCTCTGCTGGAGCGGCCGCGGGAAGACGGCGCCCGTCGCCGAGCCGGCGGTGAAGACGGCCGGCTCCCGTCGCTCGCAGCGCGCGGCGAAGGCGGCGGCCACTCCCGCGCCGCTCCTGCCGACGCCCACGCCCGCGACGATCACGCCGCTCTCGCGCGGCCTCACGGTCTACGATGAGCCCCCGCCGCCGACCGTCGGCAAGAAGAAAAAGCAGGAGCCGTCGACCATCACGCACTCCATCGGGCTGACGTGCCATGACGACCCGCCGCCGCGTCGTCCGATCGGCCCGCCGTCCAAGCCGAAGAAGACGGTCGAGGGCTGCGGCACGAAAACGGCGGACGCGTTCGGACTGCACGTGCACGACGAGGCGCCGCCCAAGACCCCGAAGCGCCCGAAGTCCGCCGGCCTCACCGTCCAAGACAAATCCCAGCCGACGAAGACCGTCTGGACGGGAGCGACCGTGGTCACTGAGGAGGGCTCCAAGCCTTCAAAGGTGAGTTCTCCGCTTCCCTCCCCTCTCCTCTGACCTCTCGTTTGTTGCAGGAGAGCGCGTCGTCCGGCAGCAAATGAGGCGGACGAGATCGGCCACGGGCGCAAGCAAGCCCATCATCTTTTTTCCGTCTTTGTCTTAAGAATAAAATTAGGACGAAGTGGATCGGATTTGAATAATGAATGATGTTTTCTCGGGCGGGAACTCCCCGCGAGTTTTGTGAAGCGGACGGCCGCTTTCCCGCCCCTCTGATTGCCTGCGGCGTGGTGAACGGGCCTCTCGGCGGCTCTTTTCGTTCGAGCGAGCGGTCTAGAGCGGCGAGTCCGACGAACGAAAGGCGGCAGACGAGTGGACACTTTTGCCCGCCGCCCGCCGACGTTCCCGCTGGTTTTCTCCTCGTGCGCGCTCCGTTGCCTTCGACGAGCAGGCGGACGGCAGCCCGCGTCGTCCACCGGCCCGCGATCCGCTCTCGAGCGTTGTGGCTGCCGGCGGGATTGTCTGCGGCATGTGGACCGCTCACACGCTCTTCTTCGTGCGGCCCTCCGATTAGCGGATGAGGACATTCGGCGTGATCCAGCGACCGCCGTTCGAAGACGAGCGGGAAAGAAGGCGACCGTTCGAACAGCCGTGCGAGGGGAAGCGGCAGACGAGCGGATGGCCGTCCACTTCTTTCGAGTGAGCAAACCGGGAGTGTCGAGCGCTCGATGCGGTGATCGAAAGGACGTGTGGCTGCGACGGCCGCCTGCGAGTGGGCGGACGGCGGCAATCCCTCGTGCAAGCGGCGGAGAAAATGCCGCTTGGCCGTCTGACCGCTTGCTGAATGGCGGGCGAAAGGACAACGGGGGCTTCCTTTCGTCTCCGCCGATCTCCGCTTTCGTCGCCCACCACTCCCCCGAGAATGCAGTCGGGAGACGGGCGGCAGTTAAGAAAGAACGGACGAGGAGTGGGAGCATTTGCGTGCGCGACCGGCCGGCGGGAGCGATCGGCGGCGACGAGACGAGGCGGCGGTGTGCCCGCGAACCGCCGATTCTTCCTTTCCGCTCTTCTTCTTTCGCTGCACTCGCGGACTCCGATCGGATAGACTCGTCGATGACGACGAGAAGAAGCGATGGAAACAAGAGGACGAAAGAAGGAGTGATCGAACTTCTCATCCGAAGCAAACGGCCGCTCGCTTCGGTCAACAAAGCGCCCCGATTCGTTCGTTTAGCGCCTACTCGTTTGTGCGGAGAAACCGTTGAGCAAACGCGAGTGTTCCTTTGTTTGTTTACCGTTTATTCGGCCGAGCCACGCGGGATCACGCCCGTCGATGACGCACAAGCAAATGGGAGCAGCGGAAGGTTTCGAAGCGGCGGTCGACCCGCTTCTGTAAGCGGGGAGTTGCGGAACGGAGACTGCGGGTAGCGACATCTGCCCGCTAGCTCGCTTCCGCGTGTTCAAGTCTGTTCACAGCAATCGATCATTGAGAAGAACGAATTCGCGCTAAAGGTCGGCAAACGCCACCCAAACGCGAAGAACAAGCAAGCAAGCAGTCTTCCGTTCGGTTTCATTGCATGGCGTTTACGGAAGCGTTCATGAGTCAGCCCTCGTCCTTTAGACAAGAGTGTTGCCATTAAAATGCTTGCGTTCGTCTGCCGCGTGTTGTTCGCGCGCCAAACGAGCGGGAAGAGGCGATCCGCCGGCCGTTTGAACCGCGCCGCAAAAGAGGACGCGGAGAGCGCGGGGCCAATCGCCCCCAAACGGCGGAAAGCGGCGTTCGGTGGCGGCCGGCCGACTTTTTCGACGCGCCCGGGCGGGCGGCTTGCGGACGAGGGGACGTCGAAATTTCGGCAGTCTTCCCTTTCGATTTCGTTGTGATCTCGCCGTCGTTTCAGATCGTCCAACGCGTGAATTTGATCGGAGGATGCCGCCCACCACTCGCTCCAAAGCGAACGCCGCGCGAGCTCCAGCGGCGGTCGAGCCCCGCGCAATTGAAGCGAACAGCCGCGAGCGAAAAGTGAGCATTCTTTTATTCGCATCTCCACCGCGTTCCAATTGCAGAAGGCTTGTCGGAAGTGCGGCATGAAAGTGAAGGCGTCGAATTTGGCGCGTCACGAACGCAGTCACTTGCCGACGGGCGGCTTCGCGTGCGCTCAATGCGGGGCGACGTTCCCGCGGGCGCGAGATCGAAACAAACACGAGCGGCAGGCGCACAATCACTTCCGGCACACCTACCGTTGGAAGCATTGGCAGCGTTTGGGTCAGACGACGAACGTGAGTCCTCTCCGTCGCCCAACATCTCCGACCTCTGCGCACTTCAGTCGAGCGACGCACAAGACGGACAGGTAAGCTCCAAACAGTTTTCAGTCCTTTTTTGCTCGTTTTAGTGGACGTGCCCGGAGTGCGGCCTGGACTACCCGCCGCATTGCCGCGCCGCCCACCTCCGTACTCATTCGGCGAGCAGCGGCTACGAGTGTCGAGTGTGCACGTCTCGCTTTAAGCAAACCAGAAATCGATGTTCGCACGAGGTCGAGAAGCACGGCTACCGGCACGCGGACGGCGAGAACAGCGGACGGACGGGCGGCAGCGAGGCGAAGGCCGAGTCCACCGAGCCGTCCACAAACCACTCGCAGAATCAGCTGGTCTTTGATCCGCAAGCGACCGCTCCACCCGTCTCTCCCGTCGTCCAGCCCGCCGCTGCCAATCCGAAGCAAAGCTGGACGGTTCGTCTTCACGCCCAACTGCAGCAAAAACCGACGGCCCTCTACTTCGATCTCCAACGCGTGAGTTCTTCGCCGCTTCTCCTCGTCCATTCTTCCGTTCAGTGCCGCCAGGAGTTCGCCGCGTTGCTGCCGCTCGTTTGAACCGACAAGCCGACCGCCAAGCTCCTCGTTTTGCGCACGAACTCCGCCGACTTCGCCGCGCTTCCCGGCTTGCTGCCGCCCGTCTTCTCCTCCCCGATGGATCGACTGAAGCGCCCGCCGACGGCCGACCGGCGGGCGTTCGCCCACGTGTTCGTCAAAGCGGACGCCGCGGAGTTGGGCGAGCGGCTTCGCCAGCTGATGCGCGCCGAGTGGACGTTCGCCGAGTTCGCGACCGTCGGCGTCGAGTGCGCCGTTCTCGCCGCCTCGGCCGCCGACCGGAAGCGTGAGTTTCGAGCGAAGAAACGCTCTCAACTCGTTCTTTCAGAAATCGCCGCTGATCGCAACTCGCTGGCCGTCCGAGGGATTCACGTCTTCTGACCGCTTGTTTGTTGTCTGTTGATTGTTTGGAATGAACCGCGTGTTTTCTGTTGTTTGGAAAAGAAGCAGGAGTGATGCATGGAAGATTCAATATAACACTTGTTGGCTTGTTCATTGTGAGCCCAACAGTTCAACGGTTTATTCACTTCGAAGCATGAACGAGAACGAAGGTCAAATGGAGAGCCCCGAGACGCTCCGTCCAAACGCCAGCGATCTTCTTGCCGTGATTGTTGGTTGTACACTCCAATTCGTAAGCGAATCGCTCGGTTTTGTGCTGGTACACCGACTGTCCCGCAAAGAAGTGATCGACAGCCGACAGCACTCGTTGGTACGCCTCCTAAACACACAAAGTTTGAATGAAGAGCAAGACAACTCACGGTTTGTGTTTGAGGATTCGGCAACTCGATTTGCGCTCGAACCTCGCCCTTGCGAAGCGCCGCGTACATCGCAAACGTGGCCGCTTGATGACTGCGATTGACCAGGAACCGCATTTGCTGTCCCAGTTCCTCGTTACGGTTCTGAAAACGTCCGACTACCCAGCGGTTCAACGACTTCAACTAACTTCGACGTCTTCGAGTTGAACCCGCAGAAGGAGAAGCTGCAGGGCGAAATTTTGGTTCAAAGACCGCAGATTCCTGAGGGCAGGACGGAAAGCCGTGGTCTCCTCCTCGTTCCACGGCGGTTTGTTGATCACGTCCAACGGCAGTTTCAGCGGCCGCTTGGAAACGTTCAGATCGACGATCACATACCGCACGTTCTTGTTCGATTCGAAGCTAAACTGAGACTACTGCTCTCGAATAATACTGTTCTCACTCACGGTCCATGTGCGGCAATCGTCTGTAAACTTGTCTTCGTCTCCAATACACGAGAACAGACCCGGAAAAGCGGTGCAAGATCTAAAAGATTGGGTTGCTGCCGTCTGTTGGACTACAACGGCATACAAGGGCGATCATTTCCACCGCGGTGAAGAATCGCATCCACGAGAATGTGCAAATGCAGGTTGTTCAACAAAACGAAGAAGTCCGTCGGGCAGTCCGAGGAGAAGTAGGTGACCTTCGGCGGAAGAAAGTCCCGCAGTAAGTGTACGAGCCACGAGCAGCAGCGGGAACGAGAGATGCAGACACGAAAAACGCTTAAATGCCGCAGTTCTAGAAGCATCAAAGCAGTTTTAACAGAAGAAAACCGGCTTACTAATGAGCGACGACAAGACGCCCGCCCAGTCGCGAACAGTGTCGAAGGTTGGCGTTTGGCGAGCCCAAACAGACAGGTCCAGCTCATGCACGTCTCTCTTGGCCAGAATTATCAGCATTTTGATTGAAGCGACCCTCGCGTTCTCGGTCCGTAGAGACAAACGGAGAGTACGAACGGGTGATCCTTCCAGAACGACACCGGCGGTCAGATAGACACATGGAGGCATCCCATCTGCATGTTTCTCGCTTTGCGTAAAGAACGCGGCCGGAAATGAGCGGCAGCATGAGAAAAAGCGGAGTGTGCGGAAGCGGAGGGCAGCTCGTGCTTGAAAATAGTTCGGAGCCATCCACGGATTGTTGTGCAGCCACAAGTCCGTGCTCAACGCGTAGAACATTAGTGCACGCCGAATGTCCGCCTTCATCTCCGGCTTGGGCGGCCCCTTCAAGAGCTTTGCGGCAACGCGCTTCGCCTCCTCAATGGCCGCCTTTCGTTTGAGTTTGTGACGAGTGCCCGACCGCGTCTTGCGCGGGGTCATCGCCTAGAAAGAGTTTGAGACGAAAGGAGTGAACGAAAGGAGGAAGGCTCGTTTGAACACGCGCCCACGCTCTGCGCACATGAGTGAGAAAGGTCGTGGAGGCGAGCTGGGCAGCGAGCAGCGCGTTGAGGAAGCGGTAGGCGGCGACCAAAAGCACCTTGTGTGCGCAAAAGCGAGCAAAGTTCGCTTGGCGGTTGGCACTCGAGCGTTGTTTGGAGGTCGACGCAATGCTCGGCGTCCATCATCTGCTTACTCACATGCGGGCAGAGCGGCAGTAGCGCCGGTGAACGCGCCGCGCCGCGCATCCCGCTCTCCGCGCATTTGCGCGCCTCGCTCAACTTCTGCTTTCGTTTCAGATTTCGGATGGAACGGGAAAATCCGCAGATAAAGGCCGAAGTACGCCGGGTGTTGATGAACCACGCCTTGAACAGCCGCCGACAGCACAACGAACTCCCGCAAGGTCCGAACCACCTTCAAGCACGTGCTGCTCTCCGACTGCGAACGCTTCGGATGTTCTTTTGCTGCCGCTCGTTTTCGGCGGTCTTTTTTACGCCGAGCGAAAAGGGGCGCAAACCCGCAAGCGAGCAGATCCCTACGTTGTTTTCAATATCTTCCACCGCCTTTTGCCTTAGAGCAAGCTGGGTACCCTTAACTGAAGACAACCTGCGAGTGGATTCCTGTGTGCGGCTTCTGCAATTGGCACAGGCTGAAATCCGCCGTGTTTTCGTTTACGTTGTGATTTCTTCTTTTCATTTTGCCGATTTCGAAGGTCTTCGCAAGACCACAATGATTTTGCAGGCGGTGGAAGGTGAGCAATCATTACCAACTGAAGTTAATGCTTGTCTTCAGACCTCCGGCATTTGGAGCAAATCAAAGTGGAGATTTCGCGTTGGCGAAGAGCAGCCTGGGTCGTTCCTTTGTTACGCGATTTCCTTCCGAACCGTCGCTTTGAATTATGTTCGGGTTGGCATCACGATTCGCTCATCTTCGCGGGCAAGTCGATCGAAAGGGCGGAGATTTGGTCGGGGTTCTACTCGCAACCATGTACGTTCTTTTGGCCGTCGGGTGTTCTTTACGTTTCTTTAGATCTTGGCCATCTTTTCCGCTTGTCTGTCCGCCACATCGTGTTTCGGCAGTGTGTCGCGCACATTGCAGCGAACGGATCGTAAGTGCGAATTCTTACCTTCAATGCGTCAGCCATTCAGCTTCGAACGAAACGATGTGGTGGAACAAGTGACTCTCGATCTTACCGAATTCTCTGACAATGAGCCGTTGGCCAATCCAGCCGTGCCAATTCCCGTGTGTCCGTTCAGCGAACAGGAATCACATGATTTCTGCACCGCCTTCGCAAATCTGCGCTCGTTGAACGACACGTTCCGTGTTCACGTTCTACTTGTGAACTTGGACGTTTATACTTTTGCCGTTAGTTCCCATCCCGTCACTGCCTGTTAAAACCAAAATTTAGAATGAAGGAGATCGCATCAACGCCTTGCTCTTGTTCTTGCTCGCTCGTTCACTGCGTGTGGCCAACTGCGCAAAGCAGGCAGAGCTCTCGCGTGTGCACATCTTCGTTCAAATCCAAGTGCCGAAATCAAAGACAGAAGCGGTTCGTTTTCCCAAAAAGCTCAAATCGATTGGATAGTTCAGGACGATCACGAACAAGTCTTAGCAGCCACTGCCCACTTCTTCAGCTCGCACACTGAATTCGCGCTCAAAACCCCCGATTTCGATGTCGCTGTGGTCGCAGAATTCGAGCGCTACTGGCAGAAGATCGCGCAAGTTTGGACGTGGGAGATGGAAGGCGGGGCTGTCTTGAGTTTTGTGTTCACTTACCTCGACTATTGAATAAAATCACAGTTGTTTGTTCTCGACACGGAAGGGAACGTCCGCAATGGAGGTTGTTGCCCAACTGAACACATCGCAATGCGCAGAAGAATTGAATGTGCACATCCACCGAAAGAAGTCTTCTCTTTGTTCAGGCCTGATAGACCTTGAGCGAGTGGATCAGCCAGTAGGCGTCCGGAAGGCGGCCGGCTTGTTCCGCGCGAACTGCGTGCACGAGCCGGCCTTTGGGGCGCACACCGCGTCCTGCCGCCACACGTTGCCGGCTGACCCAGTCGCCGCCGAAGGTGAGGTCGAAGACGAGGTGCTGGTCGCGGAAGTGGGCGTCGATGTCTCAGCCGCTCGCGAAGACGGCGAGTAGTTGCGGCCACCGGTCGGGGGTCGGCGTGCCGCTCTGCACGTCGGCCGGAATGCTGGCGCGCGCGGATGGCCGCCGTCGTCCACTCCAGCGCGTGTCCGCCGACCGAATCGAGCAGCCCGCGTTGTTCGACTGCCCGGCCGCGTGCACGTCGCAGTTCGCGGTCACCAGAGGGCCGCTGCAACCGTTCGACTGTTGGATCGTGCAGCCGGGCGTCGTGTGCAGAGTGGCCGAGTTCACCGTCTGGCTGTTCACTCCTTAATTCATTCGAGAGAGCTCTTTTGTGCCCTCGATGTCGCCGATCTCGCCGCTCTTCGCCAGTCGGTGAAACTCCTAAAAAGAAGGTGAAATCAAGAGTATTCTCTTTAAATTTACGTGAGCCAAAGGGCGGGCCACGTGCCGCCCGGCTGGTGCTGCAGGTCGAGCAGGAAGAGGCCGTGGTTGAAGCCCTTGGTCGAATGAATGCGGACGGAGTCCCGGCCGCGGGCGCTCGACTGGACGACGTTCGTCGAATCCGCGCCGATGCGGCCGTCGGTTAGTCCACGTGGTTCACGAATCCGTTGGTCCGGTCGTTCTCCGTCTCGAACACGAAGTTGTTGCGCAGAGTGGACGGCGTGAAGATGTCCACCAGGCGATAAGCGGCGTGCACGGAGCCGACGAGCAGGAGGAGGAAGACGGCGGACGAATGGGCGACCACTCTTCTTTGGTGAATTGAATGGGAGGATGTTGATGCTCTCCTCGGGCTTGCCCTTCGCTTTATACTCGCGTCCAGGCTGAAGTTCGTGGAGAAGGCGGAAGTCGGCGGCCGTCTGGTTTGTCGGAGAGCAATCGGGGCGGGGCGTGGGTGAAGAGTTCGCTTCCGCTTTAATTTGGAAGCGGAGAGGATCGATGGGTAGTTTAGCGTTGCCGACTGTTCCAAAGCTGTTCGTCAATGCGGGAGCACCAGCAAGCAGCGGTGTTTGAGTGTTCGTTGCGGCCGGCTGCCCCTGCATGGTGGTGTTTGTTTGAACGTCTTCTTCCGCTCTCTTTTGCTTTGATTCGAAACCACAAGAACAAAAGCAACAGTCCACACCGATCCGCCCGATCGACGGAACGGCACCAGCCCACTGAACACACAAACAATCATCGAGTTTCAAGGCAAAGACTGTGGACCAAAGAAGGTCCGTTTAATCAACCATTGTCCGCTAACCGTTTCAAGTCCTCGTTCTCGACTTTAAAAGGAATTCAGTTGTTCTTGGGTTTCCTCAAGGGAGAGCAAGAAGCGGATCAAGCACGAGCGAATCCGAAACACAACAGAAAGGGTCGCGTTTAGAACCCGGGAACAAATGCCCTACATACTCGAAAAAAGGAACGAGGGGACTGCAGGCGAGGAACTCGGAGGAACGTGCGGCCGATCGCCACAAAGTCGCAGTCCTCTGACGAGTCGTCTTTCGACTCGTCTTTCTCGTTTCTCTCGTCCTTGGCGTTGGGCTGCTTCTCGGCTTCCTGCAGCTGTAGTCGGCGGAGGAACTCTTGGTGCTCCTTCAGGGCGGCCGTCTTCTTCCGCTCCAACGATTGAACGGCCGCTCGCTGCCCTTTGGAGTGGCTCTCGTTTGCCTCTTCTCATCGAACAATAATGTCAAAAGAGTAAGTGAGAAGCGACGTGGACTGCAATTGCTTCTTTACTGTTTCATTCGTAATTGACATGAATGCTTCGTCTACTGTTGACCAACTGGCTTCTTGCCGATCTCGACGTGGGCGTGCGGGTTGTCCTCGAACTCGCAAATGATGTCCTCCCAGTAGTGCGTGAAGGTCCAGTCGACGATCGAGTCGCGCACATCGAGCAGCAGCGTGCCGTTGGCTTGCGTTGATTCCTTAAACACAGGTGATCAAGTAAAAGGATAGAACGTACGCAATCCGAGTAGCCGGCGGCGTAGATGTCGATTTGCCCCGAGAAAATGTACCACGTCAACGAGGGCCACTCGTCCATGTCCTTGCAGCTGACGCGCCACAAGCCGCTCTCTTGCCACGCCCCAAGGTCGCTGGTGATCACGTTCAGCACAGTCAGCGGGATGTAGTAGAAAAGATCGTGGGCTTCCGTGAAGTTCTGCACGTACGCCTTGAAGAAGCGAGTCGTCTCGTAGTCGCCGTATTCAAAGCTGCAAGCGGTCACCGCTGGAAAATAGCAGAAAATCCTAACATCTCCCAATTTCTTTAGCAAAGGTTGCTGCCAGTTGAGAGCGGCCGTGTAAATCTCATCCCAGATGTTGCCCACTTTTCTTGAATCACGAAGAGAACTCACCTCGCAATCGGAAAGTACGGCGTGACCAGCACGCACGGCTGGTCTTTGACGACCGAACGGGCGGCGGCGATCGAAAGGACGGCGAGGAAGAGAAAGAACCGGATCATCGTTTCGTCTTTCGTTCTAATTCTTTTCTGCTCGCTTCCTACCCGCTTTTATTCCCGTCTCTTATCACCACCCACTCGGTGGTCGAGAAGCGGAGGCTCCTAATGAGCACACGGCCGCGATCACCTTTTGTGTGTGATGTCATGAGCGAGCTTTGTTTGCGATGAGCAAAACAACAGAAGATACTTGGAATAAAACGAACAGATAATGAGCATAAGGCATGCCTACAACACAGTCTAAAGCCTGTGCGAACCACTCGATCCGCGACGCCCACACATTTGATCGGGAGGTCCACTTCGACCACGATTTGTCGCTTTTATCATTTCTGTTAGAAAGAAGTGGAACGAGTGCATGTGAAGAACATTTGTTAGCTTTTGCCTTTGGACCGTTCGATGCGTCTGATTACGCACGTCCAAAAACGCCGGCCTAATCACGAACGAGAGCGCTGATGCGGGCCAGAACGTGAGTAAAGATGTCCTCCTCTTGCTCCGCCTGCCGTTCAGGTCGACTCCACCAAGAAGACGCGCGGCGGAGCGAAAGGGCGGCAGGAAGTGAGTTGACCACCCATTTCCCACTCGCCGCTTCCCGTCCAGCCGGAAGCGACCGCCGACTCGCCCCGCGAAATTCGCCGTCCGTTTCCGCTCGTCGTCTGCGAGCTCAATCGGACGTGCTCCACACAACCCGCAGTTTGCACGACCGAGTGCAGAAAAGCAACCAAAGCCGACAGTCAAATACAAGGCTTTTATTCACGGAACAAAGTTGAATCGACAAACGATCTCTGCGCACGAAGAGGAGATTGGCGGAGGAGTGGGCTGATTGTTGGAGGCAGATCCATGGTCGAAAACGCTTTGATCAGTGCAGACAGAAGGCGAACGGAGACGTGTCGAAGGCACTCGGTCGTGCGAACCACGCCAAACGCACCAATTTATCCGGCTTGCTGCAAACGAGACGGGTCACCTTGTGCTCACTTTTTTGGACTCACCGAATCGCGTAGCGGTACTCCGAAAAATTGATTTGGCCTTGCTGCTCGTGCATCTTGATGATGCTGAGAACGTTGCCTTCGATTGCAACCGTCGGCAAACAATCGCTCCATGTCATCGGGAACGCCAGCTCGAGGGACACGAAGGTGTTACGATCGATGTCGTAGTCGAAAAGCTTCCACGGCTTGTTGTACGTGTTTTTTAACGCGAAAAAATGTCCGTCGTTGAAATGGGTAGAAAGAAGGTGAAAATCTGTGTTTGTAATCGTCATCAAAAGAGTATTCAAGACGTGTTTGAACGGAGTTGGAATCTCGCCTAGTTCAGCGTAAAAACGTCCGCACACTCCGGGCATTCTGACGTTGTGCCTCTCAAAGGTGATCGGAATGGTGGGCGGTGGCTTCTTCTGCGGCCCGTTCAGCTCCACATAACAGAGATTCCAGGACCGTTCACGATCGTTAGGTCTTCCACACACAACAACCAAGAAGAGCTTATTGCTGCGGTAATACGCGCTGATTGGATAACAAGGTTGTTGTACGGCCTCCATCGTGCCCAACAAACGGATGTTTCGACCCTTCCACTCGCACGAGTACACATGCACACCGAAAGATTGGTCAGATCCGAGCAACAGGAACTCGTGCGGATTGTCCGTTCGTATGACGCGAAGAAGACTCTGGTCAGCGAGATTCAGTCCTTCGATGTAATGGCTTCTCGCGTCGATTTGATTCGAACGGCCGTCCACTGTCAGCGTGTTCCACAATACGATTTTGTGAGAGCAAGAAATGTGCACGATTGTCACTCGGTTGTCGTCCACAAAGTAGGTCATGGCTTCTCCAAGGTGTACGGGCTCAGGCGGTGAGCTGAAATCGTAACGGGAATGCTGAAGATTTCCTGTAACAATAAACACTCACATCTGCTGGCCCGTCCACAAATCCACTACATACTTCAGCAGCAAACTTTCGCCCATGTGAAACAAAAATCGGCCGTTGGGGCTCAGGGTGTTTGCAAAATAGTCGCAGGTGGAATGGTCAACCAGATGGCCAGAAACAACGACGTGATGCTCCAGCGGCTCCTCTCGCCGGATTCGAGCGGGAACGAGCGCTGCGGGCGCCGCGTCGACCATTTTTTCGAGCACATGGAAGACGAATGACCACGACGAGCGCAGCAGACCGCCGAACCACTCCGCGCGATTCGGAGGGACGCTTACCGCGAGCAATCGTTTGAGTGAGTTGATGGGAGCGCGAGTTCTCTGTGCCGCCAGGTCCTGCAAAGCACCGGACACTTGGGCTCGTGTTGGAGAGGATGAGGTGCGTGATCAAGCAGATCGCCAAATGAACTTTGGACTGCTCAAAGAGGGAGGTTGCTTGTTTCTGCCGCGCACTACGAAAGCCGACGCTCTCTGGCTGTTGGGGAGCGGGTGCGCGGTAGGAAGTTCGAAAGAGAGCGTCGTGTGGTTTGAACACAATCAGCGGCGTCCACCCGCTTGGTCGAGCGAGCGGCATCGGCAGTCCACTCACTCGCTCGCCGCACTCCTCGCTACCGAATACCACTTTCTTTCCTAACGCTTACTTTCGTTTCAGCTTCCAATGGAATTGGATAAGAAACTGGACGTCATGGAAGAGGACCAGCCGATTCTGCCGAAGTCCAGGCCGAAGCCCAAGCCGATGATGAAAGCAGACGTCCGTCGAGCGCTGATGAAGCACGCGTTAGACACTTTCCTGCCGCACAACAACCCCCAAAATGCGCCGAACTTCTTCCAAGCTCGCGCGCGTCTTCGTCTGCAAACGCTGCGGGTGTTCTTCTGCAGCCGCGCGTTCTCGATTGCTTTCTTCACCGCAAGCGAAAAACAGCAGACTGGCCGGGCGCCGTGGTTCTATTTGAACGACGCCGAACCGACCGTTCAACCGATGGATGGGAAGAATGATGAGGAGAAGTGGGCCGACACTCTTGCCGCTCTCACCGCCTCTCTGCCGCAGCCGACCGCCTCGCTCGCCCCGACCGCCGAGGAGCCCCGCCAATCCACCTCAAAGGAGCCGCAATCCCCGATCGCTTCGGACGTGAGCCTGCTGGACACCGACGACTCGTCGGACGGCTCGACGATCGGCAGGAGCGGTCGGAGCAGGTGTTCCGCGCATGTGGACGGCGCCCGTTTGCTGGGGAGGGATGGCGGTGCGATTCCCTTCCTGCTGCCGCTCCATCCGCATGAGTTGCACCATGCAATCGTGCGTATCCTCGCGAATACTGAAGACACCTTTGCACTCCAACGTTGCTTTCACCGGTTGAGCGGAGGGAGCGTGAGTTTCCATCGAGACGGCGGACGCCGGCTTCTGAACGGTGGCGTTCTTTTTCCGCCGCTGCTGTTGCTCTTCCACTTCCCGAACGCGTTGAGTGATGTACTCGACTGAAGCCAGCGCACGAACACGCTCTTGGGATTCCGGCTTCTGCCCGGCCGGTTGAGCGGTGAGAGCGGCGATTTGTTCCATTGAAGCGCCGAGCGGCGGCTTCTCGGTGACAGGCCGAGGGTCCACCTTCCCGCCTTGCACCTTCCCGCTTTGCAGCTGGCCGGTGAGCGTCTGGATTTGCTGCAGGAGCTCGCGGTTGGCGGTCAACAGAGCGGCGGTCTTCTCCGCTTCCTCCGGCGTCTGCTCGTTCTTCCGTTGAAGGCGGTCGACGAACGCCCGCACTTGCCGCCCGAAGTACGCGTAGTGGGCGGTCAGGCGCTCCTCCGGCGAGAGAACGACCGGCGGCTTGTGGAGGGCGACGAGGGCGTCCAGCTGAGCGTCACGTCGGCCCGCTCGCTTCGCCGGCGCTTCGAGGATTCGCGCGAGTTGGGCGGCAGAAATCGGCGACGTCGGGACGGCGATCGGCGGCTCCTGGGCGGCGGCCAGGGCGGCGACCTGCTGGCGTTGTTGCTCCTCCCACAGCTCCGGGTGCAGCTGCTTGAAGAGTGCTTGCTGGTGCGATCGAAGGAGGCAAAACTGCTTCTCTTCCGGCATCTTGGCCACGAGCGATTGAATGTTTGGCCCGCCCGGTAGCTCGACGCCCATCGCCATTGGCTTCTGGATTGGGACGAAGCGGTCCTTCCACTCTTCCGCGTGGTTCATCGATTGATCCAGCGGTTGGACGACGGACACGACCGCGCCCATCGGAATCCCCGGCTCGGAGACGACGGCCGGCGGCTTCTCGGCGGTGATCGAGACGTCCTTCTGCTTCTCCGCTCGATTCTGCGCTTCCTGCGGCACTTCAGCGGGTTTGGCGGCGGGAATCGGTAACGAAGGGACGGCGCTTGGCTGTGTTTTGGCGGCATTCAGGGCATCGTCGAGCAGCGCGTCGTCGATCGCTCGTTGATGCGGTGCCCACAGCTTCGAGACGTGCTGCATGAGAACCGCCTGTGACATCTTCACGTTCGGTTGGTTGACCGCCGCCTGGAGTTCTTCCGCGAAAGTGTGCAGATGGGCTTGCCGGAGAGCTTCACGCTTCGATGGTTGCTTTTGCTGGTGCTCCATCAGTTGTACGAGCATTGCAGCAAATTTTGTCGAGCTGGAGCAGCCCGGTCGCTTCTGAGAGGCGCCCGAAGCGGCCATCGCTTGTCGTTGTTGATCGTCTGGCTTTTTCAAGGCTTGCCGCAGTAGAGCTGATTGATGGGCCGCCACATCTGAAGCAAGCCACGCCTCTGCCATCTTCTTCTGTCCGGTCGGCTGAGCGGTTGAAGCGGTCAGCTGCTTGTTGGCGGCGGTCAGGCTTTCAAGCAGTAGCCGTAGTTGTGCCGGCGTCAGGTTCGGGACGCCCTGCTGAAGAGCGGCGGCTTGTTGGGGCGTCAAACCAAGCCCACGCGTCGCTTCTTCGAGCTTCTTCTGCACATCGATGGGGGCGATCGGCACACTGGATGTTTGCGGCGGGGACTTTGGAACTTCAGAAGAGACGTCCTTCTTCTCTTTCACGAGGGTCTTCGTCTGCTCCACCGGCTGGGCGCTCGGCGCACTCGGAGCGGTCACGGCGGCGCGCGACTTTTGGATGGCGGCCAGGTTGGCGAACAGTCGTCGTCGTTCCTCCTCCGACATGTGGGAGGTGTTCATTTGTTGAAGCTGCTCCATATCGACGGCCGCTTTCGCCTTCTTCTGCGCGTCCGGTTGAGCGGTTGGATCATTTGGTTGAGCGGCGGGACTACTCGAAACTTCCGGAACGTGGGCGACGACTGGCGGCTTCTCGGCGATGATCAGATCGTCCTTCTGCTCATGCGCTTGTCTTGCCGCCTGTTGCGGCACTTCGTTGAGGTTGGCGACCGGGGGTTGGGACTTCTTCGGAACTCCCCGAGCGGGCACGGCGGTGCGCGACTTGGAGATGGCGAGCACATCAGCGAACAGGCGTTGTCGTTCCTCCGCTGACATGTGAAAGGTGGCCTGTTGGAGCCTCGGCACATCGATAAATCCTTTCGCCTTCGTCTTCCCATCCAGCTGGACGTTGAGAGTGTTCGAAGCTTTCGGAACATGGACGACGGTCGGCGATTGCTGGGCGGGAGTCGGGGCGTCTTTCTGCTCCTCCGCTCGCTTCTGCGCTACCAACAGCTTCCTTTTCCCCTCCATCGGCTGAGCGATCGGGGCGTCCTTCTGCTTTTCCACTCGCCGCTTTGCTACCAAATGCCTCGGCTTCCGCACAACTGGCTGGGCGATCGGGACGGTCGGTCGCGTGAATTGGGGGCGTGGAATCCGCAAAGACGCGTCCACTGGATGGCTGCCGACGTTCCTTGCGTCCGGGTTGAGGACGAACATGCCGGCCGTTGGCTGCTGGACGGACGGTTGGGGCTTCGGATCGTCGGTGAGCGGCTGCTGCTTCTGCTCGACGATCGCGGCGTCCCCGCCGGCTCGCTTCGGGCGGTCGGCGGGCGGCTCCCGGCGGTCGAGCTTCTCGTCGAATTTGTTCGCGACTTTGAGGACCTTCCGGCGGAGTTCGCGCGCCAAATCCGCCCGGCCGGCCGCCTGCAGCTCGCGGAAGATCGCGTCCGCGTGCTGGGCGAACGGCGCGACTTCCGGCGGGGCGGGCGGCTCGTCGGCGGTCGCTTCGGTCGGTTGGACGGTCCTTTCTTTGCGGACGGCGGAAATTGGCGGCTGCTCGTCGGTCGTTGGGTTGATCTTCGGGTTGGTGGTTTCGGTCGCCGCTTCGGACGGTTGGTCGGTCACTTTGACGTCCGCCTTCTCCGTTTCGTCGGCAGACAGTTGAGAAAGCGGAGTAGAAGTGGGTTGCTCGACGATCTCTTCGACGAACGGAGCGCTCGGCTCCTCGATCGCTTCGACGAGCTTTTCGTCGAAGGGGGCGGTCGGTGGCAGCTCCAACTCCAACGCCTTCAATTGCTCGTTCTCTTCTTCGTCGGGAACTCCGGAGAGGACTTCGATCGGTTGGGCGGGCTCTTCGGGAGACGAGTCGGAGGGAGCTGCCGGCGTTCGGTCGATTGTTTCAGCGGGCGGAGCGAAGGCGCGTGAAGAAGTCGGCTGATCCGCTTCGGCGTCCAGCTGGGCGGCTTTCATCCGCATTTGGGCCAACTTCGCCGCGATGGTGTCGACAGACTTTCGGGCAGAAGGCGAGCGATCGGGCGGCGAGTTCGCAGAGCTCAAGGGCGGCATCGAGCAGAAGTCGGTCTGCATGGCCGCTCGCCTCAAATCGAAGGTCGGGAGGATGTCGGCGGCCTTGAAGCGAGTCGCTTGATTGCGAATCGTCCACTCGTACATTCCCCTGCAATTCGCAGCGATTCAACCGAAGAAACGAGCGGGAACTCACGACGGATCCACGTAAAAGTGGGCGGCGTGTTCGTTGAGGATCGGCGAGGGCTGCGGGTTGGCGAACAGCTTGCGGATCTGCTCGAGGATCTCCTCGACGCTCGTCTCCGGCCGCCAGCCGTCGAGGAACGCGGGCAGGCCGACGGCGCCCGTCTGCGGGTCGACGTTCGGATGCCAGAGGGGCGGCTCGAAGCGGACGTTCGGCGGTTCGCGCGGGAACTCTTCGGAGAAGTAGAGGACCACCTGCAAACGAGAAGAATTGTTGGGTTTGGAGTGGCGTTTCTATTCTTTCGCTTTTTCTAGACGTCCACAAAGTCCTGCGCAAAGGACAATCACGTAAATCCGTGCATATTGCCACTGGACCACCGGGACGAGCAGGAGAAGCGAATTCATCCCACAATCAACTCAAAATGGACCTTACCGGGTACAAGAACTCCTCCCCGAGTCCACCGCTTTGCGGGATCGCGCAGCGCCACTCGAGGGCGTTCGGCCGTTCGTTGTTCATCGGATCGGGCCGCAACGTGGCGATCAGGCCGCTCGGGTGGACGAGACGACCGGCGAGGTCTTCGCGCAACTTCGCCGTCCACCGTTGATATTCGGTCTTCAGGCGGCTGTGCGCCGTCATTGCCGCTTGATTGGGGTCTAAACAGACGAGAAATAAGGCCGATGCGATTGGAAGGCGAAAGTCACGAGGAATTCACGGATTTTCGTTGAGGATTAAGCGCATTCGAAGAATTTTCAACCGACTTCTCGCCGAAAAAAGCGCCGAGCGATGCCCCCGCGTATTCGGCGGAGCAAGTGGAAAGAGCGAAAAGACCGAGCGGGTCGCCCACCCACCCGCATGCCCACACGCGGACCTCCCGCTTTTCGCCCCCGTCGCTCTGCACTGCCGCTCGCTCGTCCACTCGCTCGCTCGCTCGGTCACGTGCTCGCCGAAAGTCCACTCGGCGCGTGTTTGGACGGGGCAAGCGGCAGAGGGCGGTCGACTTGAGCTTCGTTTTCACAGATTGTTTTTATACGTCTTCCTGCATGTTGTGAATAAACTGTTGGTTGTTTGCGACCGCGAGATGCTGCAAAGTGTTTGCCGAGGTAGTCCACAAAGCGGGAGTCAAGCAAGATCTCAAGCACAGCTTCCGGCGAGCTCACACACTTCTGTTTCCGCTCCTTTTATTCTTGTTGTCCAAGTCGTTACGTGACGTTTATTGCGCTTTTCTTCAATGTAAATACAAAACGGAAGAGAGTGAAGTGTGTACAAAGCGGGTCAAAGAACAAAAGAAATGGAACGCCTCGACAATCGCAAAATGCGACGAATGTTCTTAACTCTACTCTAATGACTGCTAAAAACGGAACAGACAAGCTAAATGCCTACTCGGAAGGAAGATGATTGTTCGGTTGATTTTAGTTAAAGAGGTGCTGTGAGTTCGTTAATAAAACAACTAAAAACGGATGACAGAAGCAAGAGAAATTCATTGACAGTCGGAGTCGATGACGACCAGGTCGGAGTCGCTGCTCGTCGAGTCGTCCGTCGATTCCTCCGTCCGGTTCTGAGCTTCCAGCCAACCGGCAACTCGTTCCTTGGTCGTGTCCTGCAGCGGGGGCTGTTTGGGCTTCGCTTGGATTCCAGCAGTCAAGAAGGCCAAAGGGACGTCGGGCGGAACGATCAGGTTGTCTTCCTGCCGCTCCAGCAGTTGAAGGCGACGGGAAAGAAGATACTGGTGCTCCTTTGCCCGAACGACGGACTCGTCTTCCACCGGTTGAGCAGGTGGGTCGGAAACAAGGGGCTGCTGGGCGGCGTTTGAGGCGCCGATCTTCACTTGGAGTTGTTCCAGCCGGCTCGTCAGCGTCTGGATTTGCTGCAGAAGCTGCTGGTTGGTCGCCAGAAGAGCGGTGCTTCTCTCCGCCTCGTCCTTCTCTTTGGTGGCCGCTTGAGAAGCGAGGGCGGTTTCTTCCTTCCTTTTATACCCCGGTTGACTTTGAAACCACTCCTTGAAGGCAAGCTCCCGTTGTTTGCGCTCCTTCTCCGCTCGCTGTTGCTCGGATTCGCGGTCTTCTCGCTCGCCCTCATCCAAGCAGAGGGGCTTCCGCGGGGAGGCGACTGTCGGTTTCTCCGGGCGTTCGGGCGCCGCCTTCTGGCCGAGCTTCGCATCGTAGACGTTCACGACTTCGACCACCTTCTGCCGCAATTCGCGCGCCAAGTCGGAGCGGCCGGTCGCCTGGAGCTCGCGGAAGATCGCGTCCGCGTGACGGGCGAACGGCGCGACTTCTGATGGGGCGGGCGGCTGTTCGATGGTCGTTTCGGCAGGCGCTTCGATCGGTCGAGTGGTCGTCTCTTCAGATTCTTGCACGGCGGGAATGGGCGGCTGTTCGACGGTCGCCTCATCGGACGGTTCGGGCGAAGCGGAGGCCGAGTCGAAGTCCCGCAGCAGCACCGACTGCTCGTGGACCGCCTCAACGAGAGCTTCGGCGGGCATCTCAGCGGCAGTCGGTTGAGCGTGAGGAAGGTGCGTGGGCACAACGGGCCAAGCGGAAGCGGGCGGCAAGTTCGAGTCGCTCCCTCGCTCTTCCGCAACGGGCGGAGCGGCCGAAGAAGTCGGCTGTGCGGCCTCGTGCGCCAACCGCATCGCTTCGAATCGCTCCATGAATCGCCGAACGGCCGCGTCCTGCGCCGAACTCGACGGAGCCGCGCGATCGGCCGGCGTATTCGCGGAGTCGGCGGTCAGCGACCAGAACGGAGTGCTCATCGCCGTGCGGCTCAAATCAAAAGACGCGCGGATGTCGTCGGCCTTGAAGTTCGCCGATTGGCTGCGGACCATCTGCGCGTACTTGTCCCTGCAATCGACATCAATCGAAGAAGCAATTCACCTCAAGAACCCACCAATTGCCCACGTAGAAGCGATGCGCCTCGTCGTTCAGGACGACCGACCGCTGGGGTTCGGAGAGCAGCGCGCGCAGTCGCTCGAGCACCTCCTCGACGCCGCGCTCGGGGCGCCACCACTCGTGGGCGAACGCGACGGCGCCCGTCTCCAGGTCGACGTTCGGGTGCCACAGGGGCGGCTCGAAGCGCGCGTCCGGCGGCACGTCGGGGAAGGCGGCCAAGAAGCGGAGGACCACCTGCAATCGATTGGGTTGGGGTGGCCTTCACTGAATTCGCTCTTCCGACTACCGCCTAGTCCAGTGGCAGTGTAAATCCGCGCCCATTGCCACTGGACCATTGGGACGAGCAGGAGAAACAAATGCACAGCTAAATCGTCAGAAGGAGCTCACAGGGTACAAGAAATCCTCGCCGGGCACGCCGCTCTGCGGGATCGCGCAGCGCCACTCGCGGACGTCCGGACGCCCGTTCGACCGCTGCAGCGTGGCGATCAGGCCGCTCGGGTGGTGGAGGCGGCCGTTTTCGTCCTCCCGCAAGCGCGCCGTTCAGCGGCGCCACTCCTGCTGCAGGCGGAGTTCCCACAGCATCGTCGGTTGATCGATGGGGGCTAAACGAACAAAAGAGGAGTGATTTCCGTGAAATGCACACGATTTCGCGAAGATTTCAGGCGGATTTCATGGATTTTTCGCCGAAAGTGTGGAGCGCGCCGGCGTGTCGAAAGCGCCGAGCGAGCGAGTGGACCGAAAGAAACGGCCGAGTGGTCACTCGCCTGCCTGCCCGCCCGCACACGACTTTCTTTTCTCCCGCACGCGCTCCCGCTCTTCCGCTTGCCTGCCCTGCCGCACGTGACCTTCTCTGCGGCGTGTGGCTCTCTTTTCTTTCTGCTTCCGCAGTGCTTTCCGCCGCGTTCGTCGCTCACTTGCTCGCGGGAGGCACTGGCGGCGGCCTTGCGGAAAGAGCGATGGCCTTTTGTTTTGCGTTGTTGCAGTTGAGTCGAACGAGCGAGCAATTTGCTCGAAAAAAGCAACAAAGCACTGCAGGGACTCGAGTGTGCTCTAGCGATGGGAGCAGTTGGAAGTGCTCGCTACATGAAAACGGTTATTTCCAAGAGAGACTGCTCCCTTCTGTTTATTCCACCAAATTAATAGCGAGAACGAACACGAATGTGGAAAGGCGGCGAGCGCGTGGTAAAGCCCGGGATCGGCCGCATGCTCGGCGGTCGCTTGGGGTCTTCCGGCTCGACGTGGAAGCGGTTGAAGAGGTTGGCGGCGATGAGGAAGAGCTCCATTCGGGCCAGCGGTTCGCCCAAACAGGAGCGTTTGCCCACGGAGAAAGGAACAAACTCCTCCACCGGCTTCAAGTGGCCGTCGGTGGTCAGGAAGCGCTGCGGATCGAAGGTGTGCGGTTTGGGGAAGAGCTGAAAGAAGCCTCGAGCTGCGGGCTTGTTCGCTCGAATTATCGCACCTTCTCGTCGAACAGAACGGCGGAGATCTGCGGGACGATGCACGTGACGGCGGCCAGCCGGAAGCCGCCCACCTCCACTTCTTTCGCGTTCGTGTGGAAATCTCAATGCCCTTTAACCAAGTTAACTAAACTAGAGGTAGTCATCGAATACGTGCGGAAACGAAGATTGAGACGAGCCCAAAAGAATTCAATCACGTGAATGGGTGACACTTTGAGTAACCTTGCACAAACAAGCGGCTGTGGTGATTTCGTGTTTGTAAGTCGATTCCGCACGACTCTACCCCTTTCTGCGCACCCTTAGATGCGGGTGCTCGCAGAGACCGGAAGTCTCGTGACACAAACGGGCAATGGCCAATCCAATCAACTCCTGTTCGTAATTGCATTCGGACCTCAACCACAGCAGAAACGAATTGGCCGTGCGGCTTGTAAATACACAAGCAATTCACGGCCGTTTCTCCTCGTCGCCGCACCTTTCGCTCCGTTTATTCGCGATGATGACCCCAAATGCCTCCGTTCTGGCGGTGCACGAGCACGTCGAAGCTCTGGGCGAATACTGGCTGTGGTTCCTCTACATAATGGCCGTTCTCAACACCCTGGTCGCCGCCCTCATGATGTTCTTCTTTACCCGCCGGCCTCCGAACATGGACAAGGGATTTCGCTGTCTGTGCGCCGTCAACGTGTTTCTGGGCTGGTAGGCGCAAGAAAAAGACAGTGCACACAATAAAATGAGTGTGTTCAGGGCAGCAGAAACGTTGTTCACGGCCTGGGCACCGGCGATCATGCCGCCCTACTTCGGCGGCTACGCGCTCGGCCCGGCGCGGCACTTCGGCTCGTTCGGCTTCCTGCTCGGCGCGGGGCTGACGTTCACGTGCGTCGAAGTGGTGACCGTCGTTCTGTTCGTCGCCCTCTTTCTCCAATCGCTCCGGCTGGACATTGTCGCTTCTCGTCGCTTGTCCTCGTTGAGCGATTGGTTTTCCCTGCCACGAAATATCGTTCTCTTTGTCGCCCTCGTCACTACCGGCTACCTGACCTTCAATCTCCTCCTGATTTGGCAGACCGACCGCTACCAACTCACAACGGACGACCTGCTTCGCTTGAACTTGATGCAAGTGCGCAGAGATCGCCCTTCGTTGGTCCTCACGAAGATCAACGACGAGCCGGAAGCCGCCGCAATTGCTGGACTGGCCGTCGTGATCACCATGTCGCTCGTCGCCCTCTCGCTGGCTGCCATGTTCGCCGCCTACCGCGCGATCAACTCGACCAGTCGGACCGTCCAGTCGAAGACCTACGAGGCGAGTTGAAGGGGGAATGGATGAAGGCGGCATAGACGTGGCAGTGACTTGTTCATTGAGTTAGATACAAATTTTACTCATTTAAACAAAACGAACGTGTTTCTGCTTGACTACCAAACTTCTAACGCCAGAGCTTGTAAGGCAACAGCACAGCCGAGTCTCAGGCCCTTTATTAACACCGATTCACCTGATTGCAGCTCCAATTGGCCGCCCACAAAGTGCTCTCGGCCCAGTTCCTGACGGCGTTGGCGTTCCTGTACGCCCCGTTCACCATCATTGCGGGCAACGTCTTTTTGTTGACCTTCGACAGCTTCGACGGGGGCTTCGTGGTCGGCCAGGCGACGATGTGCTTGTTCCCCTTCCTGCTGCCCGGCCAGTGCATCGTCTGTTTCTTCCGTTTTCCGCAGTTCCGCCGGATGGTCACCGCGTGGCTGCCGCCCCGCTCGTCCGCCGCCCGGCCGTCTTCCTAATCCACTTGGTGTTTGATTCTGTCGGGCGGTTCTTTCGCTTGCTTGTGATCAATGAAGTAGACGAGCAATTCAATCAGTCATCTCGGCGGTTCTTTGAGTTCTCGGCTTGTTTCCATCCTGTTCCGTAGACCGCGGACTGTTCACTCGAACTCTTGCTCACCGACCGACCATAAAGCAGTTTATTCGACGTTTAACGAATCCCGACTTGTGTTGTGCAACGCCGCCGGCCTACGGCCATCGGCAGCTGCGTGAGAAGCATCCAGCGGAAGTTGGAAAAACGGAAGAACGACGTGACGAACTGCGCGACAGTCCACAAGTTCATCACGCACATCAGGGCCTCGGGCAGGATGGAGGACCAACAGCGCGCGTACGCGTCGAACTGCGAGAAGTAAATCAACCCAACAATCAGGAGGATCGGCATGTAGAAAAAAAGGATCGCCGTGAGAAGTTGGGCGGTGAACACGCGCGAAATGAACAGTTGGAGCTCCAGCGTGCGCGTCTGCACGTGGACGGACGAGCGGAGGGCCGAGCGGAAGGACGAGAGGTTCGCGAGAACGCACAACGCCACTTGGAAGACGAACCAGCCGCCCGTGAACGCTGTGACGAGCGTCGTTTTCCATTGGCCGCGCACCGCGAGCAGACACAACGACGAGTGGGCGGCGAAGGCGGGCGCGAGCGTCGACTGCCGGATTTCGTCGGCGCTCATCGAATTCCAGTCGACCCACACGATGGCGGCGGCGGCGAAGGCGAGATGCCAGACGGTCGTCAGGGCGATGAAGGCCGAAACTCGTTGGGGCTGGCGAAACCAATCGAAGAGGCGGCCGATCGTCGAGCCGAACATCTGCAGCCGATGGCACTGGAGCAGGAACCCAAGGGTGAACATCAGCGAGATCTCCTGCAGCATCGCAATCACGAGCCACATGCCAAAGAGGGTGCCGCGCGAGCCGAACTGCGCGAAGAAGCCGATCGAGTAGCCGCCGAAGTAGGGCGGGGTGATCACCGGCATCCACAGGCAGAAAACGACCATGAGGACCCTTCAAACAAGCGAGCGATCAGCCCTTTCATTGCCAATGATTAAACGAACCATCCAATGACAATCGTCGACTCGAAGATCAACCGGAAGGTGGGGTCGATGCGCGGCGTGTAGTGCTTGAAGAAGTGGAACATCAGCGTCGAGAGGACGGTGTTCACGACGATCGCCACGTTCAGGTACGTCGCGTAGATCCATTCGAGCGGTTCGGCTTCGCGCACGGCCATTAGCACGATTTCGTTCGCGTCCAGCGGCATTCCGAAAGGCGGACAGGAACTCTCGTCGTTTCGTTTCGTTCCGCTCGGAAGTCGATTCGACACGGCGCTCGGAATTCACACGCACGCACCTCAAAAGAATCCAATTTGCCGTCCGTCCGTCCGCCGGTTGCACTTTGATCGCCGCAGGAGCGGCCGGTCGGTTGGCCGAGCGGCCAAACGGAAGTGGAATCGAATCAAAGCAGGCAGGTTTGTTTTCGTCCGCTTCGGCTTGACGCGAAACAAGCGGTCGGGAGAAGCGGCTAATCGGATCGCCCCCAAAGCGGCAACATCGCGAGCAATTGGAGAACGAATGGCAAACAGAGGAAGTTGATGGAGGCGGTCAATGGGTTTGTTGTTCGTTTCCTGGACTCGACCTGGTGTTTCGAGCGCCTCGTTGCCAATTGTTCATTTGACCGCGGCGAGCATAAGGTTGGATAGAATTTGATCCGATCAGAAGCAGTTCCTGTCGCGTGCCTCAAAAACAAGTGCAGTAAGACGGTTCCGCAATGCTCACAGACCAATGGAACTCTGGAAAAGTCGCTTCTGCTGGTCTCATGACCGCTGGTTGCAGATGCCGGTCGGATTCGTCCGTTTTGATGCTGAGAACGTTCCGAGCGGAAGCGGCGCCAAAAACAGCGCAAGATTTGCGCATCTGCAGTTCTTTTTTCAATTCAGAAAATCTGAGCGAAGTGAGGAGTGCGTGCTCCCAAAATTTATGCGGGTTCAACGTCCGGAACGGAGCTCTCGATTAAATGGGCGCTAATCCCGGCCGTTTTCGTCACACCCTGCGAGATCCCGATTCAAAGCGTCGTCTCGCAGTTGAGCAAACAACGCGGTTATTTTTTCCGTTGAATCCCGGCAGCATAAAAGGGGAAGGACGAGACAACAAGAGGATGTACGGTACCCGAAATCAGGAGTAAAATGCGCTTCGATTCGCTCTTCTTGATCGCCGTGTGGCTCGTAGGCGAAACGGACGGCCGCGCGGGCTGCAGCGATCACGTGTCGCTGTGCCGAATTGGTTGGAATCATTGCTGGGACGCCCGAGTGGGCGCGACTGTGCGGAGGAATTGCCCGTGAGTTCTCCCGCTTACTTTCTTTCTGATTGCTTCGAGTTGCAGTCGAATGTGCGGCCTGTGCACGCCGGCGCGTCGTCGTTCGCATCGGCAAAGTGGCAGAAGCCATCGGAATCCACACGGCTCGGGCGGTCACGCTCACGGGTCGAGTTCAAACGGTGGCCACGGACGGGGGTCGAAGGCGCATGGAAACGGGCATGGAACCGGAACGCATTCAAATGGCCACGGATCGAATGGACACGGTCGAGGATCACATTCCAACGGCCACGGCTCGAATTCGCATGACCGTGGCTCCAACTCTCATCGGCACGGCACGAACAAGAATGGCCACAAGCACAACACGAATTCCCACAGCCCCAGCTCGCACGGCTCGGCCACCAGCTGGAAGCCGGGATTCTGCCGTGATCACCCAAAGTTTGCACGAGAAAGCCTCCTCAGTCAACCCTTTTTCGCAGATGCCCCGAATGGACGCGGAGCGGCTTCTGCTCGCGCTACGACGCGCAAGTGACGTTCAACTACTGCCCGGAAGCGTGCGGTATCTGCGCCCAACTGCGCCAAGAGCCGCCCATGTGCCCGCCGGTGGTCGAACCCCCGCCTCTCCCGCCCGTCCAGCCGCCTCCGGTGCAGCCGCCTGCTCCGGTGGTGGACAACCGACCGGCAAACGAGCGCTTCCTCTTCGCCGTCGACCCGAAGGTTGAGCCTTGCCAGGACTTCTTTCAGCACGTGTGCGGCCGCTGGCAGCAGCTGCATCCGCTCCGGATGGACGAGAGCGAGCGGTCGTGGGCGGGCGAGGGCCGCGAGCACAACGACGCGCAGATGAAGGGTGGGTGCACAAACAAAACAACAATCAAGGGGATGTTGCAGCTCTTCTTACCGACTTGAAGCCGTCGAATGCGGAGGAGCGGGAGCTGCAGCGATTCTACGCGCTCTGCAACGACGAGAAGGCGTTGCGAAGTGTGGACACTGCCCCGATCGTCGACCGGATTGAAGTGAGTACTCCGCAATCCCCGCTTTTATTCGTTGGCTGCAGGAGTTCGGCGGATGGCCGCTGGTCGGCAAGCTGAAGGCCGTCGATTGGGACGAGTCGAAGTTCGATTTGGGCGCCTTGCTCGCCCAAATCAACACGGCAGTTGGCCTCCAAAGCTTTCTGAAGATCACGACGGACCGGCGGGGGCTTCGGAACAAAAAGCTCAGCGTTTGTTTCTGCGAGATACTTTTAAACCCTCACCGTTGGTTTAGATTTACATCTACGACGATCTGGGCATGCCCGCGGCAAATTTTGCCAAACCAACGCTCTTGGCCGCCTATCGCGACTTCAATCTCGAGTTGCTCTCGTTGTTCGCGCACGACGCCCAATCGCCGCAAACGCTCAAGGAAATTCGCGCCGACTACTTCGCAGTCGAGAAGTTTGTGCAACAATTAGCCGTAGTTGTGCAAAAGAACGTCAAGAACAAAGTGCTGGGTTGGCCGTTCACTTCGAAGGTCACAGTAGGTTCTTTGAATCGTTCGATCGAGTGAGTCCCATTACAGGCCGAATTTCAACCGATGCTCCGCTCGACCAGCCAAGAGCCGACGTTCGACGCGTGGCTGACGGCCCATCCTCAAGTGTGGCTGGTGCACGAGATCGTTGCCGACTTTCACAAGGAGATCGAGGACCAGTTGGCGAAGGACAAGAAGGTGGTCGTGAACTTCGTCCTGCTCCGCTACCTGCAGCAAATGGCGCCCTTCCTCGACCGTCGCTTTACCGACGCCGTTCAGGTGCGTTCTTTTGATTGGGGATTCGTTAAATGCTGATAGAAGCGTTAGATATCAGTCAATCAACATTCCTGGCTGAGTTTACTGGGATCTAAAGCAAACATCTCGAATCATGAGCTTTTCACCACAAATCCGTTCGCTTCAGCGCTTCGAGGACCGCCGCACCGGAACGAGCACCGCGAAGACCCGCACGATGTACTGCATCGATGCCGCCCGCCGTTTCTACCCCGACCTCAGCGACTCGCTGTACATTCAGAAATATCTGCCAGCCGGCATCCGCACGGAAGTCGAGGACTACATTCAGGGCATTCGGCAGGAGTTGATTGATTTCTGGCCCTCCGTCAAGTGGATGACCGCCGACGACAAGAAGGAGGCCGTCGAGAAGGTGCGCAATCTGAAAATCATCTTCGCCCAGCCGTTCCCTCGCTCTCAAGTCGACCCGATTGCCGTAAGTCCCGCGAATATCTGAGTAGCTGAAAGGAGGGTTCAGGACTTCGACAGAAAGAGCTTCCCGCAATTCATCGAGTCGCTCCTCCGTATGCGGCAGACTCAGGAGTTCCGGGCGGTAGAGAAGGACGAGATGCGGAATCAGTTCAGTCATTTACGTCAAAGCATCGCCAAAGACAGTTACTATGTGGTGTTTAACCTTCTCTGTACTGCCTGTCTATTCCGTTCAAGCATTCCTTCTGTCATTGCAGACATCCCGGCCGCCTACGTGCAAAAGGAGCTATACTACCCGGCCGACACGGAGACACCGTAAGTGATGAGTTCATTTAACATAGAAACTACTGGTTAAGCACATTGTTCGGGTTAATAGTAGTTGCTTGAGCACTTGCCGATGCTGCTGTACAATAAACAAACCCCAATTTACCGCTTTCCTTTTAGGGCCATCAACTACGGGATGTTGGGCGCGTCGCTCGCGTATCTGATCGCGGAAACGTTGGACCAGGGTTGTAAGCGACATTCGTTTAGGTAACCGGAAATAATGCAACCCTTGTGTTTAGGGAAGATCATTGATGCGAAGAAACAGGATCGCGATTGGTGGTCGGCGCAAACGAAGACGCTGTACGCGACGGAATCCAAGTGCCTGATTGATGCTTTCAACACGGCGGTCGTTCCCGAAGTGCCCGGCAAGAAGATGAACGGAAACTATTGGTTTGAGACGAACGCCCGCGTCGATTTGGGCGTCAAGGTCGCGTTTGAGGTGAGCGAGTCGGCAGTTGAAGTGGTAAACAACCGTTGATTTGAGGCCTACAAGAAGATCGCGCCGCCGAACCCGCCGACGGTGCCCGGCTTCAAGTACACCCCCGAGCAAGCGTTTTTTGTTTCGTTCGTCACGGTCCGTTCACCCGCTTCCTCCTCCCTCTAATGAGTGATTTCAGAAGAGCTGCAACGTGCAGACGATGGAGAAGCTGAAGGCGGTGCTGAACGAGGGCGACCTGCCGGCGCGAGAACAAAACAACCTCATTTTGACGAACAACCCCGCCTTCACGCAAGCCTTTCAGTGTCCGGCCGGCAAGCCGATGAACGCCGCAAAGAAGTGCGATTTCTATTGATTGTCGAATGTAGAGACTTCAATAAACGTCCGCATTCAACAAGATTGGCTCGAATCGGTAGCTACTTGAAGGTTCGGTCGATTGCTGCTTTTGTGCCTGATCGCAAGTGCAGGAGTGAAGGTCGATAAGAAGAGAAACACAAGTCTTGGCTTCGAGTTCGTAATAAGCACTCCGTTTAGTCAGCACTTCATTTTTCGATACAAACAAGTGCTCATTTAAAGGGTCCGTTTATTTGCAACTTTCAAGTCACGAATGCGATCGCTTCGTCGCCGCAGTTACTCGTGCTGACGTCGCCATCTGAATTCGATGGAACCGCGCCCAGCAGCCGTCGCGCGCGTCCACTCACCGTTGGTGGTTCGCTTTGGCCGCACGACGGAAGTTTGCGGAAATGTCGCATAGAGCTGTCCCACGTTTAATTGAGTCTTTTTGTTGAATGCCTGAAAACAGAAAGCGTTCCGCAATGCACACAAACCAACGGAAATCTCGAACAGTTGCTTCTCGTGCTCTCATGACCGCCGGCTGCAGATTCCGGTCGGATTCGTCCGCTTTGCTCTCCGGAATGTTTCGAACGGAAGCTGCGACGAAATAAGTGCGAAATTTGCGCATCTGCAGTCTTTTTTTAACTCAAAAAGAACTGAGAGAAGCGAAAAAGTGTGCGTTCCCAGAACGTGTGCGAGTTCAAAGGCCGGAACGGAGCTCTCGATTGGTCGGAGCGTTAATCCCGGGCGTCTCGTTAACGCCCGGCTGCTTTCAGCCGAAGTGTCTCGCAGTTGGGCAAACAATCGACTATTCCAGGGAATAAAAAGAACAAAGTGTAAGAAGTGAGTGCAGTGGCTTTCGCTTTGGGCAATCGAATGCTCGATAAACTCCCGAACCGATCGGCATGACGTGCGCGCGGGGCGTTCCGTCGGGCGGCGGTCCCGAAATCACGTCATCCCGAGCGGGACGCGCACACGGCGAGACAGCGAGCGGCGAAGGAGACGGCAGACAAAAGGCGGCGATCCGCCGCCGCCCGCCCCGCGATCCACTCGGAGCGAACGGGTTCTTAAGCGACCGAACGGCCTCGCCGGCCGTCAGTTCGCGGTCGTCCGCAGACGACCGCCGGTCGCCGGCCGCGCTCCCGAACGTCACTCATCTCTCTCTTGTTTCAGGCAAGGGCCACGGGCCCGCCCGCAGTTCCTACCGCAATTCCGAGCCGCAATCCCACCGCAATTCTACCCGCAAGTCCGCGACCCGACTTCCACCCGCCAGCCTACCCGCAACGCCGACCCGCATCGCGCACCCCAACGCCGACCGAAAGCCGCAGAACGCAGTGCCCGCGAACGACCCCGAAGATCAGGTGTGGCCTCTTGTTCGTTTGTCTGAGCCATCGGCTCGTTCCCCACCTCGTTTGTACCTCCCCTTACCGAGTCAATAAACACGCTGCTCACCAGTCGAAGCGAGGCGACACCTCGATCTTTACTAAAGTGAGGAGTGGCCGGTACTAACTGAAGAGAGAATAGACGAAAATGTTCTTCTACTCGCTTCTTCTCTTCGTCGTCTGTTTGGTGATCGAAGCGGACGGCCGCTCGAAATGCAGCGATCAGGTGTCGCTGTGCGCAATCGCTCGAAATCATTGCTGGGACGAGCGAGTCGGCGCGACAGTGCGGAGGAATTGCCCGTGAGTTCTCCCGCTTTCTTTCGTTCTAATAGCTTCGAGTTGCAGCCGAATGTGCGGCCTGTGCACTCCCGCTCGACATCCTCGAGGCGGCAGTCATCACTCGGGCACGAGCCGTCGGCAGCCGCACAAGACGAACGGCCGCCATCCCAACGCTCATCGCGGACACGGAGATCGGCCGAATGGCGGAGGAAAGCAAAGAGCGCCTGCTTACAAGCATCCTCATGGAAGAGGTGCACACAAGCCGGGACATCAAACGTCAGGTCGAGGGCATAAGAATGGTTCCACCGGCCGCAAACACCGTGGGCACGGCTCAATGCAGCACGGTAGAGGATCGCATCGGCATCCGCACGGCTCGAGCAATCACGAGCACACACCAGGTTCGAATCACAACCAAAACCAGGCGACCCTCTTCAACTGGACGCCCGATTTCTGCCGCGATCATCCAAAGTGGGACGAAAGAGTCAAACTAAACACAATTCTCGTGTAGGTGCCCCGAATGGATCCACGAGGGATTTTGTTGGAGCAATGACTCGCTTTTGGTGGTCGACTTCTGCCCGAAGGGCTGCGGATTTTGCTCGCGGGTGCCTCCGACGCCTCCACCGCCTCCGAAATGCCCGCCAGTCGTGAATCCGCCGCTCCAGCCGCCTCAAAAGTCGCCGATCGGCCCGCCCGTTCAGCCGCCGTCGCCTCCTGCCGCCGCTCCACTGCCGAACGAGCGCTTCCTTCTCGCCGTCGACCCGAAGGTGGAGCCCTGCGAGGACTTTTTTCAGCACGTGTGCGGCCGCTGGCAACGGCGACACCCGCTCCGAATGGACGAAGCGGGGCGCTTTTGGTCGTCGGAAGGCCTCGACCGCAACGACGAGCAGATGAGGAGTGAGCGGAAGAAGAAAGCCATCATTCATTCCCTTGTTTGCAGCCATCTTGGCCGAATTGAAGCCGACGAACGTGGAAGAGCGGGAGCTGCAGCGATTCTACTCGCTCTGCCTCGACGAGAAGGCGCTGCGAGCAGTGGGCGTTGCCCCGATCGTCGACCGAATTGAGGTGAGTTCTCCTGCACGCTCCACGTTCATTTGTTTCTGCAGGAGTTCGGAGGATGGCCGCTGCTCGGGAAGCTGAAGACCGTCGCTTGGGACGAGTCGAAGTTCGATTTGGGCGCCCTGCTCGCCCAAATCAACCGCGCGGTCGGCCTCCAAACCTTCTTGCGGATCACGACCGACGAGACGCGGATGGTCGAATTTGGACGCAGCGTTCGTTCACCTCTGATTGATCCAATCATCGCATTTCATTAGATTTACATCTACGGCGATCACTTTGCGATGCCGGCCGACGATTTCGGCGTGGCCGACCGGCTGGCCGCCTACCGCGATTTCTGCTTCGAGCTGGTCGGCTTGTTCGCGCAGGACGCCGAATCGCCGCGAAAGATCGAAGAAATTCACGCCGATTTGAACGAAGCGCTCGAACTCGAGCGGAAGCTGGCGACGATCGCCCGGCGGTACACCCGCCAGCTGGCGCAGCAGTGGGCGTTCGCGGGCAAGTTGCCTGTGAGTTCCTCTTTGTCTGCTCAAGGGCTCTCGTTGTTTGTAGGCCGAATTCGTTCCACTCCTCCGTTCGGCGAGCGAAGACCCAACGTTCGACGCGTGGCTCACGGCGAACCCGACGGTCCACTCGTTTTCCGGCCTGCTCAACGACTTCCATCGAGTGATCGACGGGACGAGCAAGAAGATCGTTGCCAACTACGTTCTTCTCCGCTACTTGCAACAAATGGCGCCCTTCTTGGATCGCCGTTTCGTGGACGTCGTTCAGGCGAGTAGGATCTCTTCTTTTAGGGTCGATTTGCTTCGAAGTGCGATCAAACTGATCGAAAGTCCGGGGCTGTTTGGTCGTGGAGTTCTCATCCTCTCGGATTCATTCGACTCCAAAAGCCACAGCAAACTGACGACGCAATCACTTCTGTCGATCACTCCTCTGTTTTAACGCCTCGAAGACCGCCGCTCCGGTTCGCCCACTCCGTTCCACCGGTCAAAGTACTGCACGGATTCTGCTCGTCGTTTCTACCCCGACCTTACCGACGCGCTCTACATTCGAAAGCATCTTCCGGACGCAACGCGGAAGGAAGCCGAGGGATACGTGCAGGCGATCCACGACGAAGCGATCGCCTTCTGGCCGTCCGTCCGGTGGATGACCGCCGACAACAAGCGGGAGGCCGTCGAGAAGCTGCGGAAGCTGGAAATTTTCGTCGCGCAACCGCCCACTCGCTCCCGCATCGACACGGTTGTTGTAGGTTGACTGTAGAGATCAGTGTTGTTAAAAATGAGTGCTCAGGGCTTCGAAAAGAAGAACTTCCCGCAGTTGGTCGAGTCGCTTCTTCGCCTGCGGCAAACTCAAGAGTTCCGAGCGTTGGAGCGAGCGGAGCCGCGGAATCCGTTCACCGCGCAGCGGCAGAGCGAAACCATGGGTTCGAACTTTCAGTAGAATTTTTTGTGAACAATCGTTCGGTTTAGGGCAATACGATGGCGTCTTCAATCAACTCTGTAAGCTTCCTTACATCCTCGACCATCACTAGGAGTGTTCTTGCAGTCATTTCGGCCGCCTACGTCCAACGCGAGCTCTACTTTTCGGGAACCGCGGAGAATCCGTAAGCAACTCCACGAATCGCTCCTTCATTTTTTTTCAGTGCGGTCAACTTCGGGATGTTGGGTCCTTCCGTCGGCTTGCTCATCGCGTACGCGATGGATCCGATGTGTGAGTTCCACGAGCAGGCAGCCGAAAGAACGATCGATCGCTCGTTCAGGGAGCAGTTTCGATTCGAAGCGGCAGCAACGCAAGTGGTGGTCGCAAGAAACCGAGGACCAACACGCAAACGAGTCGCAGTGTCTGATCGACGCCTTCGACTCAACGGAAGTCGCCGAGGTGCCCGGCCAGAAGCTGGACGGCGCCGCCAACTTCGATGAGAACGCGCGCCTCGACTTTGGCGTCAAGGTCGCTTTTGAGGTGAGTCCGAGGGAATGGCCGGCACTGATTCCTCGTTCGTTTGAAGGCCTACAAGAAGCACGCAAAGGCGGACGAACCAAAAGTCGCCGGCTTTGAGTACACGCCCGAACAAGCCTTCTTCGTTTCGTTCGTAATGGTTCGTCCATTTCTTCTCCTGCTGCTCAATCGCTCGTGTTCAGCGAGGCTGCAGCCATCAAACGGTGGAGAGTTTGCGGTCTTCGGTGCCCGGCGGCTACCTCCCACCCAAGGAGCAGCACAACGTCCTCTTGGCCAACAATCCCGCCTTCTCGCAGGCCTTCCAGTGCCCGGCCGGGGCGAAGATGAATGCCGCGAAGACGTGCGATTTCTACTAAGTCGAATGAGCAGACAAAACGCATTAGTTCAAGGGATGTGACTCCAATTAAAAGCCGTTCAATGTGCGAGTGAAATGGCCGAGAAAGAAAAAGGCGATGTGTTTATTCTCTTCACTTGTATGCACAATGATCTCTTGCGACTGCTCACTCCTCCGTGTCGCTCATTACGCCCACGGCGATCGTGTGCAGCGAGGTGGAGCTGGAGCACGTGGAGCAGGTACGCGACGAGTCGCCCGATCCGATCGACGCGAACTGCGCGGTTTCGAGCGGCGAAATCGGGGAAGCCGTTGAGAAGTTCGAGTGGGCGGCCGGCGGGCTCGTGATCTCCGCCGCCTCTTCGTCGACGTGCGTGTCCAGAGCGGGCGCCTCGAACTGGACGCCGGCGGCGCGCATTTCGGCGAGGAGCGGCGCGTACTGCAAGCAATCGAGGGGATTGGAAGACCCAAGGGGAAGAACCGACCTTCTCGTGCAGCCGCTCGAAGCGCTCCGCGAACGCCGCCATCACGACGCGCTCGGCGGCGTCCAACTGCGCGTTGATTTCGCCGAACTGAACGCAAAGAAGTGAGCACGCGAGCGGCGAACTCACGCGCTGCTCCGTCCGCTGGATCCGCTCCTCGACCACGTGGGGGGCAGTGCGCGCCGCGTTCACTTGCTGCCGGCGAGTGAGGAGTGGGCGGAAGGACAGAGGACTCACGTAGAACGAAAGCAGTCGAGCGGCCTCGCGCTTCTCGTCCACCGGCGGGTAGGCGGGCAGGTGGGCGAGCGTCCCGGCGCGCAGCTCCTCCTCTAGCTGCTGCACGAACAGCTGGGCGTTGGCGCTCTGCAAAGCGAAAGAAGTGAGCAGAACGGAGCGGAGAACTCACTTGGAGGCAGGCGGCCAGTTTGGGCGAAATTTTCCGCAACTCCGCCACGCTCAGACCGGCCAGGAGCTGCAACCCGCCGCCTTCTTCCAGCTCGCGGTCACGACGCAGCAGCCGCGCGTCCGCCGCTTGCTGCAGCCGATTGAACGGGCGCCATTGATCCATTCCGTGCGGAGACAAGCGGCCGGCTGGGGGGAACCGTTGGGAAGCAAATGCCGGGACGATCCGATCGGATCAGAAGAGAGCAATGTGATTTGCATACGCGCGAATGCTGGCGTGTGTTCATGCAAACGATCTCTTTGCAGCGAAAAGACCGCTCTGAAAACTCGGCATTCAATTGGGACAGTTGGACTGATCGCTCGCTAAACTTTCCTTCCTGCGCACATTGAAATCCAAGCGAGCACGTCATCCATTCGGCGTTTTCTTTGCGGTCTTCCGTCGCCTGTGTCGACGTCAACAACAAATCGAAAACGCGTGTGGGCAAAAGCGGGCCGCGCCTGTTCGCCAAATTTCGTCCGAATTGAAGCGCTTAAAAATGAAGTTGATGGACGGCGAACGATCATGAACGAAGCTAGCGATAAGCGGGTAAATTTTGGCTGTGGGTCGCGTTTCATTTCGAATGCATTTGAGTTGGCTGCAATAACTAAGGTTTACGCCTTTGATGGCCTTTCTTCTTTTGTCAAACGTCGGTCAAGACTTTGGCGCATACCTTTGTTGAACAACAAGACGATGCTTGTTGGTCTCTTTTGCTGCTAATAGTCCTCTTGGTGGGTGCCCCATTGGAAGAGGGCGATCAGCCTGGTGTTTACCGGATACGCAATTACGAATGTCCATTTTTCCTTACGAAACACAAACATGTAACTGTTGTTTAGTCGTAACATTCCTGCTGATCGGAACGCCGCCGCAAGAAGTGCCTGTGATGTTCGACTACGCGACGGTGCCGCTTTTGGTGACCTCCGAGCAGTGCGGGCATCACCGAAAGCACTGCCCCGTTTATTGCAACGATCGTATGTCTTTAGCCGATTTTTCCGGTCTATGTAACACCCAACAGAACCCACTGCTCTTTCAACGGAACTCCGGCCTCATTCCACCGCTTTCAGTGTCGCTCTCGTTTCTGTACTGCGACGAGCTGTGCTTCCCGATCACTCCGCAAATAGAGGCCGCGTTGTGCACGGCGCCCGTCTACTCGTCCAACTCGACGACCTTCGAGCGGCTGGACGGCCGCAAGTGGACGCAGTCGCTTCAATGCTGCCGAAATCAATTCTACGGCGAGTTCGCGCGGGATCGCGTTCAGTTTCTTGCTCCTGACCCCGCCTTCCGCAACGACTCGTTCGAGTTGGAGTTCGTCGAGGGCACGTACATGCAATCAAAGTTCTCTCTAATGAATTGAATGCATCTCATTCTGTGGCTTGCAGCGCCTTTGCCAAGCAGCGCGGATTGCTGGGGTTGGGCTTCCGCGACCAGTCGGGCAGCGTGAACTTCGTGGAGCAACTCTTTCGCGCCGGAAAGATCGACGCCCCGATCATCACATTAAGTTTGAGCAACTACGCGCTGGTCGGGGCGGTGGACGAAGCGGAGTGCGAAAACTGGAGCTTTCTGCCCGTCGTGGCCAACGAAGAGGGCTGGACGGTGGAGTTCGAGCGGATCGAGATCTACGGTGTGGAGTTCACGAAACAGAAGGTGAGTGCGGGTTTGTGGCTTTCTCTATGGAATGCAAAGGACTGATTCGTTGTCGATTGCACACGTCCAATCCCAGGACTCCAGCATCAACCGAACAATTCTATTCCTCGTTTGAGGCCACGTTCGACTCGTCAAATCCTGACCTCGTCATTCCGCGGGCGGTCTTCCGGCAGCTGGTCGACGCGGGGATCGTGCTGGAGGACTGCCGACACACCGACGGCGACCTGTACGTGTTGCTCGAATCCCTCGACTCGCACGTCTACTTGCACACCGACCAGCGGGAATATTCGTTCGAGTTGAACTCCGAAACGAATCGCGGGATGTGCGTGATGGACGCGCACAACCGAACGTTCTGCGACTCGTGGGCCCAATTGGCGCCGTTGGGCCGCTCCTCCGGCGTCGAGCCGTGGATGCTGAATCGCGAGAACATCATGAAGAACCTGTGCTGGGCGTTCGACTACGCGCAGCGAACCGTCGGGATCGGGGAATGGCGTGTGCGAAGGGATTGAGTGGCATGAAATTGAGCTGCCCACTGGTTATCGTCCTTTTTAATTTCCTTAGACATAAATCAATTGTTTCCATTGGCAGAAGCTTCCGGCGTCAAAAACTGAAACTAAATGAACCATCGCAAAACTAAAAGGTCGCAGAGCAACGTTTTTCCGACCGCCCGACACTCGAGCGGCGGCAGCACGAATCGACGGGCCGAAAATCGCGCGCGCACAGGCGGCTGGGCGCGCGGCTTGAACGCGAGCGGCGGGCGGCGGCGTCCTTTTGGCTTTTGCTCGAGCGGGTTGAAAAGTCGAAGGAATAGTTGCTTGACGGTCTGTGATGATCGTCGTTGACCGCCTGCTTGCAGTAAATCGCTTATTTTGCGTAGATTTCTCGAGGTATTTGTTTGACGGCTGAGAATTCGACTGATTCTCGAAAATTTCGATAATTTCATCGGATTTATCCGTCCATCTCTTCGGGCCACGTCAAGCCGAACCCATAAACCGTTTGCTGCCATAAATCTGCCGGATTCCTTTAAGTTTGACCGCATTTATGTCGTGTTTGCCGCGAATCTCCGATTTTTCGTCGATTTTCCACTTCTACTCGAATTTCTTCGATTTCAGGCGGAATTTCGGTCGATTTGCGGACCGCTCGACGTTCGCGACTGCCGCCCGCCCGAAATGCGGCCCTCGCGACGCGCCGCCGCCTCGTCGGCCGCCGCGAAGATCACGAAGCAAGTGCGCCGACGACCCGCCCGCCGGCCGGCCACTCCGCCCGCCTCGCGTGATCCCGAGCCGCCCGCTCCGTTGCCCTCGCCGCCGGCCGAGCCCGCTGTGGAGGCGCCTCCGCAGCCGCTCGCCGCGTCTCCCGAACGCCCGCTGCAGCCCGAAGAGCCGAGCGGCGGCGGAGAGGCGCTGATCGATCGCGAGGACGAGCGGCCGGCCGCCTCCAGCGGATCCCCCGCCGGCTCGAAGGAAAACTCGCCGCTCGGGAGTCCGCCGCGCGCTCAACAGTCGCCTCTGGAAGCGACCTCCGCCTCGCCGCTGCCGCCCACCCACCACTCGACGTCCCCGTTGGAGGAATCCGAGCCGAAAGCCGCGGAGTCGCTGGACGGGACGACGGAGAGCGTCCAGCTGCTCGAAGTCACCAAACGGACGCCCTTCGTGCGCGACAAGGAGATGAAGGCGCGCCGCGGGACGGTCTTCCACCTCACGGTTCGTTCGCTTCCATTCGTTCGATTGATTTCCGTCGGTTTAGATTCCGGAGATCGAGGACGACGAGGAGGACAAGGGAGCGATGGAGGAGGGCGTCGAAGACGAGGAGGAGGAGGAAGAGGCGGAGATCAACGGCAATCACCCGGGCGAATTCGCGTCCCTGCTCGCCGCCATCCCCGAAGAGACGATCGCCGCCGACGGCGAGTTGGTGGCGGAGGACGTGAAGCTCGAAGCCGAGACGGCGGCCGGCGGCGATCAAATCGACGGCGCGATGTCCGCGATGGAGGGACCGTCGACTCTGCACGCGGAGCTCATGTACGTGTCACTTCGTTCTGTTTATTGCTGATAGCTCGCTTTAGCGAGCCGAAAGAAGACGCGAGAGAGGCGGCCACCGGCAAGCCGAACGCGTCCCCGTACGTCCACTACACGTACAAAATGGTGAACGGGAAGCGGAAGCGAGTGCTGACCGTCCACACGCGTGAGTTCTTCGCCGTTCTTTCGTTTTACTGCTCTTTTCCTTGCAGTCCACCCCTCGCTGACGGGCCCCGGGCCGACGGCGTCCTGCTTGCGCGCCGAACAAGCCGGGCAGCAGGCAAAGACGCTGCGATGGGCGGACGAGTCGGGAGGAGCGCCTCGTGAGTTCCCTTCCACGCGATTCCGTTGATTGATTTGCTCCGTTTAGTCTCGCACGAGCGCCGCATGACGATGGCCAGCGAGCAGTTCGGGCACAACCTGCGCGCCTCCACCCGCAAGAAGGCGATGTTCGGCGAAACGATCTGATCGTGGATACCGCCCGCCCGTGTTGTCCGCTTTTAAACCGATTCCTTTCGCCACGAATAATCATTGCCTTCTTGTTTTTATTCCGTCCGTCGTTCTCCTCGCTGCCCTTTCGTTCGACTAATCGACGCCCGCCTTTTCGTTTTAATTCATTCCCTTCTACTCACTACTCACTGGAGAGATCGTTCCAGACAGACAGAAGAGTCCGCAAGAAGATGAACATAAACAGTCAGTCATTACTCGGTTTGTTGTTGGTCTTCCTTTAAGTGTGTTCCGAACGGTTGCCGTGCGGATTCTTGCTCAAAGAAGAGGGCGGGGTGTCGCGAAGAAGAAACAATGAGGTTCGGTTGTCTTTTGTTCGTAGAAGGGGGTTGTTTGTTCGAGAGTGAAGAAGGCCATTTGTTTGAACCGGATGGTCGACTTGTTTGTTTCAGCGGGTGTTCCCAATTGCTGGAGCGAGCGCTGACAATTAGCAAGACGATGATTCCTTTCGCTTCCTCGTTCCTCTGTCGACTCGCAACAAGTCCCAGCACGTGGCGATTTCTGCTTGCCGTAAGCCGGTTGTCAACAGCCGCCCGACCCCACCGGCCGGCCGCATCTTCCGCGTTTCTGTTCGTTCCGTTCGGCCGTGTTTCGAAATCCCCATGGAAATCGGCGAGAGATTCGTGCGAAGCGGCGTGCGGTACGGGGAATTCGCGACGATTCCGCGTTGACTACGGCGTGATTCGAGACAACAAGGAGTTTGCGAATCGTGATCTAAAAGGGCTCAATAGGACTCCTAGATTTTGGCAGTTGAGTTTATCGACTGATGTAAGGCGCCGAAAGGCGTTAAAATTCGCGTGATCCACGAGCAACCTCTCACTCTATTAGTTACCTTCTTCTTCACGGTTCCAATGCACTCCGATGCTTTCCTTCTGGTCTTTCTCCACGTCCTGCTCCTCGCTGCGATTGCTCAAGACAACACCAGCAGCTCTTCATCGTCTTCCTCATCATCCTCCTCTTCATCTTCCACTTCCACGACGTTCTCGTCGAGCAGCAGTTCCTCCTCCTCCACCACATCTCCGTCGTCCACGACTTCTGTGAGGTGAGCAGAACGACGACCAGCAAGAGCGGCTCTCATTCTTTTAGCTCCTCCACAAGTCCGAGCTCCACGAACACCGGGTCGACGAGTTCGACAGGATCCTCGACTTCCAGGTTCGTTCTCCGCTTATGTTCTGAGCAATCGTTGGTTGTCTGAGCGCGTTGCAAATTCAAATCGTAGTCAAGCATACACACAAGGCAAACGAATCGTGTTGCTTTCCTTCCGCTTCATGCTGTATTCTTCAAATCAACCAAATACTTGAGCTCCACTTTGTCCTCGTCCTCTTCTTCTTCGTCGTCCTCGACGGGGAGCAGCGTGTCGACCTCGACGGACTCAACGTCCACCGTTTCCACGACGCCCTCCTCGACGAGCAGCAGCCCGTCGACGTCCACTTCCACCGATTCGTCCACCTCGTCGGTCTCCACTTCTACCTCAAGGTTCGTTCTTCGTTGATTCGAAGTGAAACGAGTGGGCGGATTGCAGCAGCACGAGCACCGAGTCGACGACCGTTTCGACGTCCACTTTTTCCTCGTCGTCCTCGACATCGACGAGCTTCTCGAGCACGTCGACCGAAACGACGACCGTCGGGAGCACGACGACCACTGCCGTAAGACTTTAGCAATAGAAATCAATCCTTGTTGCTTGAAGGCAACATGCCAACTGTTCTCGTTGAACTCGACGACTTCTTTTGTGTTCCCGTCGAATCAAACGCTGTACTCGGCGGGGACGGCGGCGAGCGTCTACTGCCGCTTCGGATTGGTGCACTCGAACGGGCGCTCGGCGATGCGGTTCAACTGCACGAACAGCGGCTGGGATTCGACGCCCGACAACGTTCCGTGTGTTCGTGAGTCGTTTGTCTGTAAATTAAGAAATGGATTGATTCATTTCAGCTGTTGGATTGGCGACGGTACACAACATTCTCTCTCTTCGAATATTTCCTTATGTTTAGGTCCCGCCGACGAACGTGACGTGTCCGGCGTTGAGTTCGCTGAATCTCAACAACACGCTGACGCCGCGCTCGAACTACGCCGTCCTGAACACGACGCAGCCGCAGGGCACGCTCGTCGCGCAAATCTGCAACGCGGGCTTCGTTTTGAGCGTCTCGCGCTCGCCCATCAACATTTACGTCTGCCAATCGAATGGGAGTTGGACCTCGAACCTTTCGGACGGCAACTGCGTTGCGGCTTGAACCCGAGCGGCTTGAATGCTGTTGGGTTGCTTGTTGATTGTTTCCTCCTACTTGTTTGTCTGCCTATTTATCTGTCTGCTTGTTCATCCCCGCGAATACACTGGTTTTTGTTCGTTGTTTACGGTATTTCGAAACGCTCGGCTGCTTCGAAACACGCGCGTCGTCAAGAGCAACACCTTCGGCTGTTTGCAGAACGGATGGAGGGGTTCACGTGTTGGACACAAAGGAAGAAATGGGTGAATGGAAGGCAGAACAGGGCGTTCGTCCACTGAACATCCGGCCGCCCACTCCCCACTCCCGACGAGAGAGAGCGGAAATCCACGCAAACAAAAGGAATTTGAATTGCGGGACGAACATTCGCGATCACAAGCGAACGACCACGCACGCCGTCGGCCGGTCGGGGATCTCCGACGGCAACCGGCCGCCGTTTCCGCCGAATTCGACGTTCGATTCCCGCCGTCGCCCACGGAGATCCGCCGACCGAATTGCTCGTTCTCGGTCGTTAATATTCGAAGAGGATGGAAGGGAGTGATGAGTTCCGTTCACGGAAGGCCGGCCGGCCGTTGCGAAGCGAAGCGAGAGATCCCCCACTGTTTGATTGTCCGCTTGCATCGAAGAGGACAAGAGAGCGAACGGAAATCTCTGCACTCTATTCGGTTGTCGTCTGAAAGGACTATTGTCGGTCATTTGATTTCCGTTCGATCCCATGATGCTCCCGCGTTCGCCGCGCATCTCCCACTTGCTTTTCGCGTTGTTTCTTGCGCAATCCTTCGACTTCGGCTCGTCTCAACGAGTTTCTCCGCCGGGCGGAGGCACCGGAGGCGGTGGAGCGGCCGAAGAGACGACCAGCGAGGAGCCGACCACAACTCCCGAGGAAACGACCACTACGACCACTCCGCCGCCAACGACGACAATCCCCCGCTTCACGCGACCGGTGATCACGACTCCGTCGCTTCTGACGAACGCGACAACCCGAAAAGACACCACCGCTCCACAAACGACCGCTCCGCAGACTACCGTGCCGCAAACGACTGCGGGCGTCACCACTCAGCCGCTGTTCACCTTTCCTACGATTAATCAAGGTGGGCGACGCACAAGCGGAAGACTCGTGAGTATGCGCGTGTTTGAGGCCGAACAACCGCCGCGACCACGCCGAAAGACGCGGACGACACGACGACGAAGCCGCCGGATGGCAAAACGACCGCCGGTCAGACGACGCGGCCGCCATTCACACTCCCGTTCACCCTCCCGACGGATATCACAATCCCCACCGGCTTTACGATTCCCACAGCTTTAACGCTGCCCACGGATTTGACGCTCCCGACCGACCTCACACTCCCGACCAATTTGATCCCGACCGGAAGAACAACTGCGGGAACGACCGGCGGAACAACCGGAACTCAAGCAACGGGGACGACGGCAAGACAAACGGGAAGCACCGGGCAGACCACCGAACAAACCGGTGGAACGACCGGTGGAACAACTGGTGGGACCACAGGAACGCAAGGCACCGGGACCACGCCAAAAGAAACTGCTGGAACGGGGACGGTACGCGGAAAGAAGAGAAAGCAGACGGAAGATGTTCCTTGATTGCAGACGGGCCCAACCACGAAACAAACTGGAAGCACAGGGCCAACGACTGCGGGGACGACCGGCGGGACGACAGCGACCGTAAAACAAGGCCATTGATTCAATTCGATCGCTGTTTGCAGGGAACACAGCCGACTGGGACGACGCCAACCGGCGGGACGACCGGCAGCACGACGAAAGCGACCGGATCTACAGGAAGCACCCAATCGACGCTCCCGCAAACGACCGGCACGGGGTCCACTTCCCCGCAGACGACGGGAACGGGATCGACGGCTACAACGACGAAAGGAACCGGGAGCACGGGCCCGACGACCGTTCCGACCGGCAGCACTGGAACGACCACTCGTGGGACGGGGAGCACGCCATCGAGTGTTCCGCAAACCACGGGAACGGGATCGACCGCACGGACGTCTGTTGGAAGCAGTGCGCCCACGAGCACGAGGTAGAAAAAGCGGAGAAAGTGGAGGGATTCATGGAGCGTCTTGCAGCACCTCGACGTCAACCTCCACGCGGCCGACGGGCACCTCAACGAGCACGTCGACGAGCACTCGCTTGACGTCCTCTTCTCCGACGCCCACCCCGTCGGCCTCGAGCAGCACTCGAGTCACGACGCCGAGCAGCACGTCAACGAGCACGAGGTGAGCGCGAGAGCTCAAACGAGCAGAGAGCCTTGACTCCGTTCGCCGCATTCTTTCGTCGTTTCTTCGAACAAATGGTGATCATTTAAGTACGTCAACGCGCACATCCGTGACCACGCCGACGAGCACTCGGCCCACTTCAACTTCAACGAGCACAAGTACAAGCACAAGGTGATTCGAACGAATCCCAACGAATAATGAGTGTTTCCCCGCGGCTTCAGCACCTCAACAACGACCACACCGCGCCCTACCTCCACGAGCACGAACACGCAATCTACGTCGACGGCAACCGGCAGTCAGTCGACCACCCCGCAGACGAGCGGAACGGGATCGACGGCCACGACTTTGAACACGTCGGTTGGCACCGTGCCGCCCGGCCAAACGACCCAGTCGAGCGGCAACACGGGAGGAGGCGGCGGGGGCGACACGTCGACGAGCAGCAGCACGGGGACGGGCTCGACTGGAAGTGAGTTTGCTCTTCGACTCGTAAAAGGGGAAGCTGATTGATCCGACCGCTCGCTTCCTTTAACGTGTGACTTGCGTGTTTAAACTCACGAATTGCAGCCGGAAGCACACAGCCGGCCGATCCAACGGCTTCGACGGCGTGCGGGAGTCCCGCGACGGGCGGATTTTCGTCGACGGTCGCCGGAACGGTTCGCTTCAACCGATTTCTTTGCCCACTCACTCCCCGCATTGCAGCCCGTGTGCACGCTCTTCCCGATCAACAAAACGATGGAGATCTTCTTCCCGCAGCCGAACAAGACGGTCTACCGCGTGGGCGAGAGCGTGGCCGTCTACTGCCTCTACGGGCGCGTGCACGAGAACAACAAAACGCTCATGAACTTCAACTGCACGAGTGGCGGCCGGTGGGACAGTACGGCGGCCGAGAAGCGATGCTACGACGTCGCGGACTTGCCGGTTGGTTTCAAGAACAGTTCGAAGAGATTTGAGGGACTTCATTGCAGAAATCCGGCTGCCCGCTTTTCCCGATCGACTCGTCCAAGGAAATCTTCTTCCCAACGCCTAATCAAACAACCTACTCAGCCGGCCAGCAGGTGACCGTCGTCTGTCGCTACGGCGAAGTAAATTCCGGGGGAAAGGCGCGAGCGAACTTCGTTTGTGCGGGCAACGGTTGGAAAACCGTTCCGACGGTCGCCACTTGTGGATGTGAGTGGAGTACATTGCTACGATTTGCTCATGAGGTGTTGGTTTGTAGCGGTATTGAACCGGAATTCTTACGTGAGTTTTGTCTTTTAGCATCTGATCGTCCCGCTTTCTACCTTCCATTCACTCACAAGCATTCTTGCAGTTGGCCTCGGCACAAGCAGCCCAGAAAGCCTCGACTGCACGCGCCTCCACGACGACCCGAACGGCGACGACGACCGGCTGCGGCCAGTCGACCACTTCGGGCGCTCCGCAGTCCACCACGTCGCTCGCCTACTGCCCGCAAATTTCTCTGAATCTGCAGAACACGATCTATCGTTCGTCCTTCTTTCTTTCACTCATCCAACCGATTTCTTTGCAGCCGAAAGCGATTCGTCGGTTCTCTCGGGCTCGAAGGCGGCCGGAACGATCGTCGTTCAGGTGTGTTCGCCCGGTTTTTGGTTCTCTGGCTCGCAGTCTCCTGTGAACATCTACCAGGCGAGTTCCTTTCTCATTCATCCCCTTACTCCGTTGTTCAGTGCACGTCTTCGGGCTCGTGGTCGGCGAACGTTGACGACGACAATTGCGTTTCTGAGGGTTGATTCCAGCAATTGGTTCACTTGTTTGTTTATGTAAACGTTCTTACTTATTTATTTGCTAGTTATCATCAATTACTCTTGTTCTTCCCACATATACCCCAACATTTCTCCTTTTCCGTCGAATAGCCGGTGATTCTTTTGGTTGGCCACGAGTTTTCTGCGATCTCTCGAGGGTTCTACCGCCCTCTACTCAAATATTTTGCGTTTATTCGATTGTTATATGACTAGACAAGACAGATGAGAGGCTTGAGAGAGTTATGCACAGTCGGTGGAGTATTTTGGAATTGCCAGCAACTCGAAAATCGAAGCCAGAGCGGGAGGTTGGAGAATGGAAGAAATATAGGAGTGGTACAAGACGATTGCAGCAATGGCGAGAAGCAAACTAGTGGGAAGAAAGTGGACACATGTGTTTGATCACTCGAGTAGACCGACGGAAGCGAACCAATAGGGGCGAGCTGGAGCGCTCACTCGCTCTCGTCGCCCGACATCTCGACGTCGACGTCCTTGACGAGTTCGGCCACGTGCTGGACGGCTTGCGGTCGGCCGTCGGCTCCGATGCGGCCGGGCGCAAAGACGCCGCTCTCGAGGAGTTTGTCCATCGTGTTCGCCAACTTCATCGCCTCGTGCTCCTTCTGCTCGTCGCTCATCCCCTCGAAGGGGTTGCGGATGGGCGGTTGGATGTAGCCGCTGACCGCGTTCACACTACAAACGACTCAATAGAATGGAATCGAGTGAAAAAAGGACGTACTCGGGAGCGACCTGCCGATAGTCCTCGGTCTCCGAATCATCGGAATCGGAGCCGCGGCGCGTGTCGCCGAGTCGGCCAAGAAAGCCGTAGTCCGCGAGCAGGCCGGCGGCGTGCCCGAAACCGCAGTATTTGACCATGCGGGGAACGGAGCGCTTGCAGAGCACGAAGATGAACTCGGCGACGATTTTTCGGCACTCGCCCACGCCCTGGCTCATCAGTCGAATCATTCGGTTGCGCGTCGTGTCGCCGGCGTCGGGCGGTCGCTCGACGTCCGCCGCCCGCAGTGGCGGCAGGATTCGCATTCGGCAGTAGCGCCGGACGGCCTTCACGTCCCGACAGAGCTGCAGGAGGACGGTGAAGAAGGTGCCCAACAGCTCGACGTCGGGTCCCGTTCCGAACTGCAAGCGACGAAAGAATTCAATCGAATCAACGAAAATCCCCTACGATTTCCATTCGCTCGTCCAGCAGCTTCAGCAACGCGTCCACGAACGTCACGTCGTGCCCCTCGTAGACGATCGACGTCGAGCCACTCGCGTCGTCCAGCTTCAATCGAATCGATTGAATGAAAGAGGAGGAAGGGGACTCACGACAACCGTGGCTGGACACAACTCGTGTACGAAGGGGCAGATGGTGGCCAGCACGTTCACGGCGTCCTGCTTCAAGCCCACCGGCAGGCGGGCCGAGCGGACGATCAGCGAGCACTGGTTGGCGCACGCCTTTGCAGCCGCCGGTTCGGGGTCCGTGGAGTGGCAGTAGACGTTGAAGAGAACCTTCAGCGCCTCGGTGGTGCACTCGACGTTCCTGTTCGTCCCCTCCACGGGCGTCTCGCTTTTGATCAGCCGGTCGAGGAAGGCGCGGATCAGGCCGACGAACACCCGGGTGTGTTCCGCCAGTTGGACCTGCAGAAAGCGAAGGAATTCGAATGAATCGCAGCGAAAAGAACCCACTTGAGCGGCCTTGGCCAACGCGGTGATCACGAACGACACCCGCAGGTCCAAGTAGAGCAGTTCGAGCAGCTTTTCGGGCGTGAAATCGGAGAAAATGGGCTGCTGGACGCCCGGATTGAAGATTTGCAGGGAGGTCGTGAAGATGCGCTCCGCCAGATGGTTCACGTACGCGCAGTTGTGGACGATGAAGCCGTTGCGGACGGCTTCCGATTGGTAGAGGGCGTTCACCAGCACTCGACAGGCTTCCATGATCACTAAATTCGAGGAGAAATTAGCAAAATGCGGGGATTGAAAGCGAACCTTCGAAATTGTCGACATTCTGCGACGCCTCAATCAACGCCGCCGCTTCGACGATGAATTGGGCGAAGTTCGGAGTGACGAGCGCGTCGAGGTTCTCCTTTTCGCGGAAGAGGACCTTGAACGTGCGGAGGATGGCGAGCTGCAGTTCGGGCGGGGCCACTTGGTACTTTTGGATGGAGAAGTTCGCGAATTGCTGCAACGGAGGGTTGAATCAAACGAGAAGGAGGTGGACGAACCTGTTTGACTTCGGCGTCCAAGTGCGGGAACGTCGGGGCGCTCAGATGGGGCGCGATGAGCGTCTCCAAATGCAGCGCGATCCCTTGGTCGGGGATCACGCCCGTGTTCCACACTTCGAAGGTTTGCGGCGTCAACGTCACCATTTCGAGCGGGTTGCTGCAAACAAAACGAGTCAGTGGATTGTTCTCAGATTGTGAAGCACGGCCGGATTTTTCGACGAAGAAGGCGGCAATTTCTTCCCCATGGCAACCGCCCGCCCGCCCGGCTTCTCATGTCCCCGGCGGCCGTTGCACTTTCGCGTGCTCGAGCCGCTTTACACGTACGCTTATTAAACCACGTCTAATCGGCGTTAAAGGGCGTCTAATCTTGGCATTGCTGTGGAAAGAGCAAGCGGATAATTGAGAGAGCTCTCGGTTTCCATTCGCGTAGCGAGCAAGCGAAAGAGGAAGGAAGGGAAGAGTGCAAGCGACATTTCCGTAACGGGCGTGAAATCCGCTCATTTTCCCACTTTCACGTCGTCCGGAAAGCCTCAATTCCCGAGCAAGTAACTCGTAAAAAAACGAACCTTTTCGTGTGTTCCGTGGCTTCGAATCGAAGTCAGTCCATCGATCCCTCGGCGGATGTAATTGGCACGAATTTGCGAGCGACGCGTAGACGAAAACGGAACGAAAACAATCAAAAGCGAGGGCCGGAGGGCGGAGGGCGGCGAGCGGAGTGGTGCGTCTGACGGCCGCCTCGTCCGAATGGCAACAGAAAAGGCGGACGGAAGCCAAACGAGCCGGTCGGCCGGCAAGCGAGCGGCGGCCAAAAGTGCCGAAAATCCGTGGCGCTGCGGCGACGACGACGCGAACCGCTCGCTTTTCCGTGCGAACTGCTCGCCGGATTGTTGGCTCGAGATCTGAACGGAAGGAATCAGACAAGGAGAAACAGAAGTCTGTTTGGTAGTGGGGAACGAGAAATAAATCATGGCAGGGCTTTGCATTCCACAAAATTCGAGGTTTTATCGCAATTTAAAGCTTTCCAACAACCAATCAACAGCCTTCAAACTTCTGAACAAAAACGAGATAGCCGGAAGGTGACCAGTGCCGTGATCCCTTAAGATCCATTCCAATCCTTAGCATTTCAACCGCCTTTCCCGATTAGCGGCGGCCGAGCAAACGAGAGCGGCCGAAAGGTCCTGTGTGGAGTGTTCCGCGTGGCGTCCCGACGGCCGGCGGCGGCACCAAAACAAGCCGCCGTCGACCTTGTCGTCCACGAACGGACTCTCTTTTGGAGACGTGGACGGCGAGGACATCGTGGACCATTAGAGTTGAATTGAACAATGAAACGAGTAATTGTAAGCATCCGATCGCCCTTCTGCTTGCTCTTGTTCCGATCCTTCCCTTTCACAAATGAAACGCCCTTGAACTTCCGCCAGTTTGTTGTTGTTTACGTGCTTATCGCTTATTTTGCTCGTCCCGCTTTTCGATAACTTCCTCCGCTCGTTCGATCAACCCGTCTTCCGCCTGTTTTGCACTCGCCAATCGAAACAAATTCCGGGTGCTTTCGACGTGAATTCCCGCAGCTTCCGCAATGTTCGCTCGCGTAAAACACTTCTTTGCGTTCCTTTCCTCGAATCCTCTCCGTTTAGCCTTTCAACCTGTCGTCGTTCAAACTGACTTCCGCTCTGCTGGTGCAGGAATGGCGCGTGCAGCAGTTCCGCACGTTCATCGTGGCCGCGAGCCCCGTCATTGGTGAGTTCCCTCCATTCATTCAATTCCTTTGTTCGTTTAGACCCGGTGCAATGGAAGCCGACCACCCCGCCGGCCGACCTGCTCGACCAGCCGGGCGTCTTCAAGAAGTTCCCCAAAGAACTGGCGTTGAGCTGCTCCGGCTGCGGATTCCTCGGATCGTGAGTTCCGGCGGCGAATTTCCGTTGATCTCCGCTCTTTTCAGCTACCACTTCGGTCCGTTTTCGCATTGATTTCATCGGATTGACCGTTGATTGCAGGTGTGATGATGTCCTTCCAGAAACACGCAAAGGTTCGTTCCTTTTCCGTTCCTTTCATTCATTCTTTGAGTTCAGGAACTCCTCTCGCGGGTCACCCGCTTCGCCGGGGCGTCGGCCGGCTCGCTCGTGGCCACGCTGATGGTCGTCGCGCCCGACAAGATGGAGGAGGGGCTGAACCAACTGTACGAGATGGCCGACGAGTTGGTCAAGGTCCGCTTCAATCGCTCCGTCGTTCAACTCATTTCTTTCGTGTTTGCAGCTCAAATTGGGCGCTCTGACGCCCGGCTACTTCCTCTCCGAGCGGTTGGCCAGTGTGTGAGTGCCCTTCACATCCTCTCATGATTTAAACGACGAATTGCAGCGTGAATTGCCATCTGCCGGAGGACGTGAGCGGCGCCGACGGCCGGCTGTTCATTTCGTTGACGCGGCAGAAGGATAAAACGAACCGTATGATCAGCAAGTACCCCAGTCGTGTGCGTTCTTACCTCCCACTCGATTCATTCGACTGATTGCTTCAGGAGTACCTGGCGTTGTGCCTGAACGCCAGCTGTTTCATCCCGATCTACTCGTCCGGCTACTACGCGGTGCCGCCGGTCGTGGACGATGAGGTTCGTGCGGGGGTTCATCGAAGTGCAGAGCGGGTTCAAGAGCGAGAATGTTTGATCCCAGCGGCCTTCCATTCCACCGCCCCCTTCATTCTCCTGCCGGATTGCAGCCCTGCATCGACGGCGGCTTCACGAACAACCTGCCGCTCTTCGACGACCTCCCGACGGTCACGATCTCGCCTTTCGCCGGCTCCGCGATGATCGCGCCGCGGGATCAAAATCGATTCCAATGGGAGCTCCACTTTGGGACGCAGGGGATGAGGGTGAGCTCTCGGTTTCGTTCAACGAACCCTCATTACTCGTTCTTTACAGGTTAACCTCCAGAACGTAATGAGGTTTCTCTTTAGATCATCGAACTCCGCTCAATTTTCCACTTGCAGGGGCGCCCACTCGTTGTTTCCGCCGACCCGCGAGATCCTCCAAGCGTACTACGAGCTCGGCCATCGGGACGCGATGAAATTCCTCTTGAACAACGGGATCCTCGAGCGCACGGAGGGGACGGAGGTTTGATCTCCGTTGATTGTTGTACAAATTCGCTTCCACGAACGTCGTTCGCTTGTGCCTTCGAGTGTCACGAATTCTATTAGGATTTCTATTCAGTAAATGTTTGTTCTACTAGTCGCCCACAAATCATGGCCTCCTCCGAGATTATTCCGTCCTTCTTGTGTCGTTTGTTCGACGAATAAAGGAATGATAAGGAGATGAAGGATGATTGGATTCTGTAGATGTTGAGCTCGCATCGTCCACTACTTTCACTTGTGTAACACGTTCTATGGCTAGTTGTTTGCAGTGCTGCTCGACCTCGCTCGTCCACCCACCTTCTTCAATCGATGAAGACGAGTGGGCCGTTTTGATCGCCGAATTCACGAGTCGCCGTACCACCCGCTCGCCGCCGCCAGTTGCCGCCGCCGCGATGTCCGTCGGGAGCGTCCTACGCGGCCTCCTCTTCGGCCTCGTCCGTTTGATCTCCACCGCGTGCTCGACAATCGCCGGCGTCTTTCGCTTCGGGCGCCAATCGCAGCGAATCGGCGAGCTGCCGCTCTACCACCGGGTGCCCGCCGACGATCCGCAGGCTTCTCAATCCTTCCCAATGCATTCCGGTGCGTTCCCTGCGGTTGATCTCGTTTAGTCGGTTGTTTAGATCCCGCCAACGTCCAACACGCCGCATTCCTCCAGTCGACGTCTTCGTTCGACGCGCCGCACGCCGCCGCCGCCCAAACGGCCGACTCGTGGGGCACGTGGGCCGAACAGGAGCAGCAACAAGTGGGTCCTCCTTCCATTCCCTCCTATTCTTTTGGTTTAGAGCATCGAGTCGAAGATCGCCGAGTACCGCAACCAAATGGAACAACAGCAGCGACTGCAGCGCGAGCAGAAGCGGCGGAATCCCGTGCGCGGCGGCCCGACCGCCCAAACGGCCGCGAATTCGGCGGCCGCCGCTCCCCAACAGCCGGCCGATGCGGACGACCTCTTCAGCGATCTCCAGCCCACGTTGAAGGCGCCCAAAATGGTTCGTTCTGTCGATTACTCTTCTTAGACATCCATTTGCAGTACCGCGTTCGTGATCCCGCCGCCGAGTCCGTGGCCCAGGCGCCGCGCCAGTCGCTGTTCGAAGTGCGCGACGATCCGTTCGCCAATCGGGTTCGTTCCACTCCTTCCTCTCTTGATTCCTAAAAGTTTATTCTACTTGTAATCAGGGGGCCGTTTCGCAAGTGAATGGCGAGGAGAAAGACGGCGGCGGGGATCGGAGGGGCGGCAGCAGGAGGAAGAGAGTAGATCGAGAAGCTTAGACATCTTTTGCTTAATGTGGTCGAAAGAATCGGTGGGGAGGCGAGGGAACGAGGGGACGTAAGGGACGTTTAGCACCGGAGAGAAGCGTTACAACGAGTGAAAGACATTAGGCAGAAAGGAAGCGGGTTGTCTACAAAAAGGAGTGGGCAAACATGGGTGGCGGACTCTCGACTTCGACCATCAGCGCAGTGGACGGGAAGAACGAGGTCCCCGAGATTTGGTTTCCTTAGTTGTATGCATGCAGTAAATCGGAGAGGGTACAAATGGCAAGAAGTAGTTAGAAAGGAGTGGGCGGCTAAAAATGTGGGAGGAGGGAGGAGACGAACTTATCTAGAAAGGAGGGGAGCTACCATGTCGTTTAGTTTGAAACAAAAGAGAATACCCGAGGATTATTATTCGAAATACAAAGGACGAGGGGGATGGCCGGACTACCGCAGCAGAAGATCCCGATAGCAGTCGACGATCGTCGAGATGTGATCGACGCAGGCAAAGTGCGAGAAGGAGAGCTTGAAGTTCGGGGCGCACAGCGATTGGCACTGGCCGGGTAGTCGGGGCGGCGAGGAGGGCGGCGAGAGGAACGAAGACGGAGCGGGAGCAGACGATCGTGGTGCCGCCGCTGCGACCTCACAGCACTGCCCCACGCTGCTGATGTCGTAGAAGCGGGGGAAGCACTGCAGGACGGACGTCATGCTGCAACGAAGGGATTGATTCGATCCAATTGATGGGCCAAACGGACCTGAGCGGCGGGCATTGATTGGTTTGAATTGCGCGTTTGATCTGAAAGCAGAGGGAATAAGTGAGTGGGACAGTAAGGAGTGGTTCGTGCTGAAACAAGAGCGAGGAGAGTTGAGAGAAGGTGGAGTGTGAGTGGAAAGAAGGGTGTGAGTAGTCGAATGTACAGCGAACGCAACAAGTAAACGCAAAGAACACAAACGAGCGAGCGGTGAACGTGTCGATGTGCTCCAGTGCTGTCCGTTGCCTCCACCGAACTCAATCCCTACAGCGTACCTCTTCTTTCGAAACGTTCGGCGAGCACAAGTGCCGACAGCCGGGCGCTTGCTGCTGGCAACAGTCGAGCAGTTGGCGGAGATTGGGCGGCGGTTCGCTTCGGACGGGTTCGATCGGCTGGCCGACGGGCAGACGCGGGGAGTGGGCGGGAAGCGACGGCGGGGCGACGGGCGCAACGGCCGCCGGTCGGGCGCCGTTGTGGAGCGTCACGCGGTCGGCGCCGCCGTCCCCGAACGAGTGCTGGATCGTCCGCTGGGCGGGCGCGAACACGACGCCGTGCGGCAGCCGAAGGCCTTCGGTTCGCTCGGCGTTCGCCGTCTGATGGACGAACTCGAGGGCGGCCAGCGCGTTTCGTTGTTCCGCGCCGTCCTCCTCGTGCTGCCGCTCGCCGGTGAACGTCGGGAGTGTGCGCGCCGTGGGGGCGGCGGCGATCGGCGCCTCGACGGGCGCCACGGCCGCAGGCGCGAACGAACCGCCGAAACTCGTCGTCGCGTCGCCAAGTCGGAGCTTCCGAATAGCCAACGCCGACTTCATCGGTCGCTCGTCGATCTCCTCGTCGTTGGCCGCCGAATGGAAGCGGGCCGGCGGTTTGGCGAAGACGAGCGATCGCCGCAGAGCCGCCAGTCGGCTCGCGGCTTCCGATTGGCCGCCGGTGCGGGCGGCCGTCTGCCAATCCCGTGCGAACATCCGCCGATATTTGTGGGCGACTTCTTGCGTCTGATTGGTCGCCAACACGTAGCGCGGTCCCGGATTCGTGGGCGGCGGGGCGGGAGCGGCCGAAAGCGAGAAGAACGCATCGGATCGATCGTCATCGTCGCGACCGCCGCGCTCGCCAAACGCCGTCGACGTGGCGTGAGCCAACGGCGGCGTCCGCTCGGCCGATTCGCCCGAGTGGAGCGTCGAGCTGCCGAGGCGCGAAGTGGCGACCGCGTGGATCCGCCGACCTCCGGCCGCCTCGCCGTCGTGCTCCTCCGCCGCAAGGTGCGTGTGCCGATGGCGGGCGATGGAGCGCGGCGAAATCGCCGCCCAACGATTGGCGGCGACCGTGAGGACGTGCGGAGCGGCCGGCCGAATGCGACGCGCCCAAACGACGGCGGGCAGCGACGTCCCGTCCGCGTCGAAGGACGCCGCGCGAACCGGCTGCACCTGGCGCGGAGATCCCAATCGGTGGGCGAACGGCGCGTCGAGGGCGGTCGTGTCGAAGTGCGGAGACGTCAGCGGGTTTGCGTGCGGGCTGTTCGCTTCTTCGCCTAAAGCGGTTCGTTTCAAGCATCAATCCAACGGCAACAAGCGGAAAGCAGCGAGGAATCGGAGAGCAGAGAGGAAGCGGGTTGAAAGGAGGGCAGTAGAAGGGGGCACTCGATCCATCTGCTCTTTCAATCAAGCGAGTACTCACCTCCGTTCCGTTGAGACGGGCGGATCACCTGGCGGAAGCCCTGGGCGCCGAGCACCGAGTTGGGGCCGTTTTTTTGGCTGCGGAGCGGAAGGTCGGCGCGAACTGAAGCGATCGATTCGATCAGTCAAGAGCAGTCCTTTCATTCTTGCCTTGTTGCGGCGCCTGCGGTCGAGGCGGAGCGAGCGGCGCGTTCGGGGCCACTTGGCGCACGGGCGCGGCGGTCGGCTTCAAGCCGCCGGCCAGGCCGCGAAGCTCGCCGGCGGTCGATGAGGCGGAAACTTCGTCCCGAAATTGGTCCTGAGCGGGCACGTCGGGAAGCGAAAAGAACGCTCGAGGGTCCGTTCCGTTGTGCTCCTTCAGGAACTGCTCGGCGCGACTCAACCGCAACGCCAACAGCGAGTAGGGCTGCTTATCCTCTTCGGGCATCGTCTGCAGCAGCTGCTTAATCAGGGGACTTCGTCGTTGAACTCACCGCCTCGTCGCAGTTCGTCCGCTGCGTGATGAACTTGCAGATTTGCGCGCGCACTTCGACGCGTCCCCGTTCGAGGCGCTTCATTTGGACGTCGCGCACGAACTCGTTCATGTTCAGCGGCGGGTCGAAGCGAACGCTCGCGCCTTCAACAATCGATGAAGTTGGGAACTTCGTCGCTCAACTCACCGTTTTCGATCGTGTTCGTCGGCGGCACCCAAACGCAACGATTCTCCAGCTTTTGGTCTGCAGGAGGAATTAGTGGAAGGTGTTTCTCGATGCTCACTTTGTTGGACGACGTTGGCGAACGTTGCGCAACACAACAAGAGGAAGTTGTCCGTCATGAGGATCATGCCGGCGACGAATGTGCGGCGGCCGTGGAAGGCGTGCGAGTGGGCGGTGTTGGAGCACGAGGTGTTCCACTCGCAGCTGTGCACGCACTGGTGCGGGGCCAGCGGCGCGCAGACGGTCTGCAAGCGGGGGAATGAAGGCGGGAAGCGTCCTGCAAGGCTCACGTTGCCGTTCTCCACGCTGAACACCTTGTGGCCCAAATTGCACTGGAAGTTGGCCGCCCCGGCGGGCGCGACCACGAGGATGAGGAAGACGCCGAACGTCCACCTCCACATGTTTTCTGAAAGCGTCGAGTGGGACGAGCGAAGTGGACGAGTGAACGGCGCGAGTCGACGCGGACGCGGGAAGAAAACAAAGCGCGGGGGCGCGGCGGAATGATAATTGTTTGTTTAACGAAGCGAAAGCGAACTCTTTTTTTGGGCGTCGACGGGTCACACTTTCGATCACAAGGGGCGGGCGAGGGCGTGAACAAAAACGAAAGCGAATTCGTGGAATCGTTGGGATTCCGCGATCGGTGGCGGCCGAAACGAAAGCGAAACCAAACGGCGCGCGCGCACGTCGACGAACAAAAGATAACGCCGAAGACGACGAACGGGCCGGCGCGCGTTGATCTTCGCGCGCTTCTTCGTCGACGTCTCGTCTACGCGACTACCTCCGAGCGCGTTCAAACCCCTTCGGGCACCTTGACCGCTCGCTCTTCCGCTCGCTCACCTCGGACTCGCTTGGCGGCTTGGCGGCTCGACGGGGGCGGCGCGTTGAACTGGTTTTTGATTTCGCGAGGGCAGCGAAGAGGAACGAGCAAAACGCGAAGAATCCAAACGCCCTTCGCCCCCTTCGGCGCGCGGCTTCTTCAAGGCCGCTGGAAGATTTCGACGAGTTTTTTGGCGAGACGTCGGGTGAGGGCCGCGCGCAAAGAAATGAGTCGGCGCGTCGACGCGTCGAGGTGCACGTGAAGAAAGCGGCGATCAAAAATGGAAGCGGACTAGCAAAACGGACGAAAATCGCTCTTCTGCTTTTTGATCCGCCAACTTGTTTTCTTGCGGAGGGCTTTACGCGATCCGATTCAATACGCAAAGCGGCCACGCGGAAGGGCGAACAAATTGGAAAACGGACGGCGGAAATCGCCGCTGGAATTGCGTCGATTAGTCACACGCAAAATGTTTTCCAGAAATTGCGCAAATCCGCGGCGTTCTCTCACGCTCGAATTCTTTTGCTTGATTGGCGTGCAACACGTAGGGCGAGCGTTGACGCGATTGGCAGCGTGCAGCCAAAAATCCCTTTGGAATGACGTCAATGAGTGAGCGGCAGTTTTCGGAGCCGGTCGTCCACTCGCGAAAAGAAAACGCGCGTCGCCGTCCTTCACGCCTTGACCTCCGCCGAGCGCGAGGCGGCGTGGTTGCAGGAAGAAGACGGCGGTTCAACGAAAACGAGAAGCGTTTGACAAAAACCGACGGCGAGCCGCGGGGGACAACGGGGGCGTGGAGCACGAAAATGCGGGGGTGAAAGTGACCGCGTCGAGGTCGACTCGCACGAGCACAATCGACGTGAATCAATGGAGAGTTTTCGAAAGAGATGAATGGGCGCAACCGAAAGCTTCCGGTTTCCGCGCGAACGGTTCGATGGACGAAATCAAAAAAAAAACAGAAATCGCGCGCCGCTTCTCGTCGGCTCGATCGTCCGCGTTCGCTCGCGTTCGCTTTGGATTTCCGGTTTGATCGCGAGTCGCCGCGCCGCGCCCGGCGGCGATCAAGAAGTCGAGCGTGTGGGCGGACGGAGGGGGCGCGCGTAAAACGCGAGCGCGCAGCGAAACTACCTGCGCGGGCGATAGACGACGACGAGCGAGCGAACGATCCGAGCGGAAATTCGAGTCATAAAAAACCGACGAAAAGCCGTCGCCATCTGTGGGCTCCAGCGGCACAAAGCCGAGGGCAGCGTGGGAACGTTTTTGGTTTCTTTTGTCCACTCCCGCCCTCGGTCAACTCTCAACCAGTGAAGCGAAAAGGGCGGAACAGACCAGTGGACTCGCCGTTGTTCCCCCACAAACCCTTCGATTCACGAGAGGAAGCAAACCGGAAGATCGGGCGGCGAGTCGTCTCGCTTTCGCTCACCCGCCGCGCGCGCCGCGTTTCGTTCGAATCGCCTCGAGAAGTGCCGCGCGAACCGGACGGTCGACCGAACGGAACGAGCTGCGAGAAGCCCGTCGCGAACAGTCGGAAGTCAACGGGAAGCCGTGGGAATTCGCGAGAAATTTCGACGACAATGATCGTCGAGTTCCGCTCCGAACACGTTCCGCCGCCGATCGAAACGAGTGGACGGCGAAGTGAGTCGGAGGTTGAAGGCAACGAGCACGAAGTGGGGGCGGGATCGGAGAGGGCTTCACGGGAACGTTCCCTTGTATTCCGTTGGAGGAGAGGAGTGGACCCCCGAGCGATCAATCGGGCGATCAACGGAGTGAGAAAACGCGCGAGTAAGTGGCTGCTGTAAGCCGACTGCTCGACCGATTGAGTGAGCGCGAGATCCAGTGAGCAATCTGCCGAGCAAGCGAGCGCGTGAGTGTAATTGTTGACGCGACTCGATTGGATTAATTACGTCGTCAATTACCCGCGCATTGTTTTGGGGGTGCTCATCCCTGCGCGATCAAAATCGAAAGTTAATCAGGCGCGAGCGGGGCGGGGCGCAATGAAAAGAAGACGACCGAACGGCGCGACTTTCGCTTTCCGAATCGCCGCCGCCGCCGTCTTCGCCGGTCGTTCCGACGAGCAGGCGGGGGCGGAGGGCGAAGAGGAGCGGCGACACCAAACTGGCGGAGGATTCCGCATCGTTTTTCTTCCCTCCGGCTGCTCTTCGTCGACGGACGAGCGGACGGAACAGGAGCGTCAAGTGGGCAACAAGTGGACGACGGGGCGAGGCGGGGATCATCCAACGGAAGACAGCGGACTGACTGCTGCATTCCAGTGGGAATTGGCGCGTGATTAATCCACGGAAAGCTGCGGATCAATGAGTTAGATCGCTTCTGTTTTCAACACCCTCCCAGAAACTCTTTGTCGCTTCCGGAAGCCGCTCGCCTCTTTGCTCTCCCATCCAGAAGAAGTGGACAAACAACGCCGACCAGTTCGCACCTTCTCGAGAGGTCGCCTGACGGGCGGATCGACCGAAAGAAACGAATTCGCGCTGTTTCGATTCACTTCTTTGCGCACCCGTCTGTCGATTGTTTGCTCAACACAAAGCGGCGATCCCGGTTGCTCCTGCCCCTGCTCCTGCAGCAGCGAGCAGCCGGTGGACGGAAATCCGCACGAAAGTTGGGGCGGAAATCCGAGCGCACGTGTCTGCAACTCCAAAGGGAACGCGCGCTGAATGGGCGACGGGACCAACGAGTCCAAATGCGAATACAACATCCAACCTCTACTTCAAATTCACTTCGAAACCCACTCGTCTTGAGTCAACCCCCTAGCGAACCCCAGCGAACCCCAGCAAACTCCGACGAATCCAACGGAATCCGGCGGATTGTAAACCAATTTGGGCGGGCGGGAGTTAACGGCGATCGGTGGAGCGGTGGGGATTGCGCAAATGCCCGCCCTAATTGTTCGTTTCGTTTCGTCGAGAACAAACACGCGCGAGAGCACGAGGAAAGCGGGGGATTCGAAAATCGCCTTGAACTCCAGCAGCGAACTAATTGGAAGCGGGCGGAAAGGAGGAATTCGTCTGTGACATTCGAAGGGAACAAACGGATGTGAATCAATTGAAGAGTTCTTTTAACACACGAGAAATCCACTCGTTTGTTTCGAAACAAACCGCCCGCTCCGCCGTCCACCTTCTTTCATTCGTTCGTGTTGCTGCAATCACTTCGCCTCGCCACGTGTGTTTTGTTGCAAAATTCGCGAAGAAGCGGCGCGGAGAACCTGATTGACTCCGCTTACTCATCCCGCTTTGAGCTCATCCCCCGATCCGCTCACGCGCCCGCCTGCCGCTTCTTCGTTTTCGTAATTGACTCCGCTTTCGTTTCGACAGCCGAGCGGCGAGGCGAGCGCGCAAGTTAGCCGGCGGGTGGGCGAGCGTTGGAATGAGCGGGAGGAAGCGCTCCAGCAGCTGCAGAGGAGCAAATGAGCGGCAATTAGGCGGGCGAGCGAAATGACCGATCGAATCACCTGCAAACTTGCAAAACAGTCCACAGATCTTCAACCACTCATCCCTTTCTTCTTTGCAGCAGTTCGACTCGTCCCAACTGGGCGATTTGGACCTCAACCCGTCGGGCGGCGATCCCACGGCCGCCGCTTCGAATTGGGACGCCGAAGAGGAGGTGGCCGGACTGGACGAGGCGCTCAACGAGCAGAAACGCCGCGAAATCGTCGAGAAGCAGCGACAGCGCCGCGAGGAGCACGAACGTCGACTCAATCAGAAGCGAGGCCTCAAGTCCAGTTGATCGTTTCGATCGAACTCCTCGTTGCCCCATTCACTTCTCTCCGTTGTTCAGTAAATGTGAAGATTCTCCTCCTTGTTTCTATCGACTGATTCCCGTTTATTCCTCACGTCTAAACGCATATTTATGTCCTTTTACTTGTTCGTAAGCTGTAATAAACGATTACGGTCAGTGTTGTCGGCGGTGGAGGTCTCGATCGTGAATAAACTTGTAATTCGGTTTCTTTTACGTGTTGATACTCAAAACAAAACCGTTGATAATGTGCAGAGATCAACGAAAAGGAAAAAGATGCGCGAATTGAGGGCGAAAGCGAGCGGGCGCCAAAATTCGAATGCGGGCGTCCGACCGCCTGGATCGAGCGCAACAAGCCAGCGCGAGGTTCTTTGCTCGCGTGGATGAGCGAACTCAAGCGGCGGCGGGTGACCTCACGCATTTCGTCCCGCCCGTCCACTTGCCGCTCGCCGTTTGCCACTTTCTGGGCGAACAGCCAAGAAATTGCCTTTTGAGCTGCGGATTTTCAAGGAAGCGACGGATTTTGCCAATCCCACCCGCAGGCGTTGTGCACTCGACACAACAATTTCTAAAGTCTATTGAATACCAAAATTAAACATTTGATTCCATTGGCTGCTTTCCGTTTGTGGTTGCCGATTGCACTGACGGAAATCCCACCTTATGCTCGCCTTTACTTGTCCCGCGGTTCGCGTCTTGAACACACGTGACGATTCGCCTCTCCTCGTTACCGAGCGAAGTAACCGCAACAAAAGAATCATGTTGGGGGTTCAAAACACGCTTATCGTTCGTGATTTTCGTCCTTTACGTGCTGTTTTTATTCTTAAACAATCACTTGGTTTCAGGAGATGCCTGCTCGCCTCAAACGAAAGGCGGTTGTCGCCGACGAGGCGGAGAACACGAACTCGAAGGTCCCAAAGGTCAACCACGCGCCATTGCCGAAGCCCAAGCCGAAGATGAAGGCGGACGTTCGGCGAGCGATGATGGTGCAGGCGTTGAGCACGAACGTCGAGCACAACGACCCCGCAAACGCTCCGAATTTCATCCAAGCACGCGCCGCCCTCCGTCTTCGCACTCTACGCGTGTTCTTCTGCTGCCGCTCTTTTTCGGCCGTTTTCTTTGCACCGAGCGACAAGTGCGTTGGAAGCAAATTCCCGGAGTTGTTGCTGAAGGCAACGGTTGGCGTTCGATGCGCTTCAAGTAGCCCTTTATCTTTCTGCCTTCGAAGTGAAAACTTGAGTGTCGGCTCCATCAAACGACTGCTGCTGCTCGGTCGAACGGACGTCCGGGAGTTGTACGTGTGCGTGGATTCGCGGGAATCGTTGACGTTCGGCATCCTTCGCGAGTGGGCGGAAGTCTTGTCATCGTTGAAGAGTGAGTTTGCAGCTTCTTTTAACCCGTTTTCTATTGTTTAGACTTTGAACGATTGAATGCGCTGATGCTCTTCACGGCCAGAGGCCTCGAATCGCCGTGGCTCATACAGTTGCTGCGTGATTTTCTTCCGCAAAAGGTCACTCTTCTCGCTTCTTCGTGCCAACACGATTTCTTGTTGTTTGCTCCGTTCTCTCTGGATAGCATTCGAACGGCACGGTTAAGCCTTTCATTGCAAAAGGCTTCGTGTACGTGTGAAAGGGATGATTAACGACCAAATCTTCTTTAGACCTCGTTCCGTTCTTTTGCACACCGGCCCGAGCAATGGTTCTTGCTCGAGGTCTTCGAAGCATCGTGCTGAATGGACCGTAAGCAGGCGGGCGGCAGTCGGAAATAACGCATTTCTGTTCAGAATCGAGTTGAACAAAGCCGTAAAGAAAGTGGTCCTTGATTTGAATCCAAGGAAACGAGCATCAACGCTGTCGTCGGACCTGATCAACAGAGCGCCCTGGAGCGAGATGGAAACAAACAAATTCCGCTCCGCTTTCACGAATTTGAGACCGCTGAACGACTCGTTCGCTCTTCACCTACTGCTGCCGTGGCTCCAGCTGGAAGACGATCGCAAGAACCAATTCGGAGTGCGGTTTCTGTGACTGGTCCTCCGCTCTCATCGGGTCGCTCATTTCGCGAAGAATGCGGGCTTCTCGCGGGGAGGGATTCGCGCAACGATCGTCCTGCCGAATCCTCGCACAGAAGCCGTGAGTTGGATCCCTTTTTCTCCGACTTTCTTGCCTTTAGAAGGCGAACTATCGGGTCAAAGCGGCGGTCAACGAGTTCTTCGCTGGCCAGTTCGTGTACACGCACCAAACCGATGGCTTTTCTCCCGAACTTATGTCCACGACCGAACGTTACGGAAAGAAGATTGCAGGCGTTTGGACGGAGCGACTCGATGGCCTCGATTTGTCGTTTGTTTTCGTTTATGATCGTCAATGAATAAACACATCTTCTGCTACTGTTTGCATGGGCGTGGGTGACTTCTGGGTGCACCCTCGCTCTGATTAATCGTCGAGTTTATTCAAAGAAACCAAACAAACAATGGAAACCACCTAATCGATCCGAAACAACGAACATTCCACTAATGGGTGTGCAGGTAGCCGAGGAGGCGCTCCATCACTTGCGGATTCAAGCCGTCGACCAGCGTCTCCGCGCCCGCCGGCTTGTGCTTGAAGGTCGCCGTGGAGGGGTCGAATTCGTCGTAGAGGTTGAACGGGCCCTCGAATTGGATGCCGTTGGCACGATCGTTCTCGAATCCTGCAGGAACGAGGAATCAATTCAATAGAACGTTCGAATTGAACCGACCTTTGCACATGATGTTGAAGGCGATGGTGTTCAGCTGGGCGCTCGCGAAGAAGAACTCCCGCCCATCGGAGAGAATCAGCTGCGAGTGGAACGGGGCGGCGAAGTCGGTGGGGCGGCCGTCGTCCAGCCATCCGTACTGCGTGTAGCCGGCGCAGTGGGCCTGACCGTTCAGCCAATTGAACAGCGAGCTGACGGCCGTCGAGCGGAGGCAGTTGAAGCGCGTGGCGGCCGCCTCTTCGTCCTGCATTCCCCAGTAGGCGATCTGCTCGTTCAGCGAGTGCGTGTTCTTGATCGCCAGCCGGCCGAACGGGTGCGTTTCGTCTGCAAACGAGCGAAGGATCAAACGAGGAAAGAAACGGGAACTCACCGCTCTCCGGCTCGTAGCCCGGACACTGCCACAGCGGCTCCTCGTCGGGCCAAATGTTGTAGACGAGCGGGCTGAAGAGCTTTTCGTTCTGCAGCCGCTCGAAGGCGCCCGTGTTCTGGACGCGGCGGCGTGCGTGTTGCTCCTCCGCTTGCTTCTGCTCGTCCGATTCCTCGGGCGGCGCCTTCTCCGCTTGCTTCGGCGTCTCCTTGGCCTTCTGCAGGGCCCGCCACTCCTCCATCCACTGGAAATCGTCGATGCTCAGCCGCGGGAAGTCGAACGTGTCCTGCAACCAAACAAACCAGATGGAAGGAAGGAATCGAGTGAACGAACCTTGAGCGGCGCCCGCTGACGCACTTGAGCCACGAGCTCGTCGCGCATCGTGAACGCCAGCTCGCCCAGCTTCTGTCTGAACACGAGGAAGGACTGGACGAACGGATTGCAAGGGAGGGAACGCACCGATGATCGCCGATGATTCGCGCCTGTCGGCGGATGTCGTCCACCGGTAGTCCGGTCACGTGGTCGTAGCCGCGGTACAGGTGCGAGAAGCCCGCGCAGATCCAAAACGACTCGCAGCGCGGCGAGTGCGAAACCTCAAGAAATTTCATTGATTTCCATGGATTCTTTTGTGAAAGCGAACCCGCAGATCGACGAGGTCGTTCGTGTGCGCCAGCGAGGCGAACGCGTCGTCCAGGGCGCGCCGCAGGAAGCCGTCGGCCGCCGTCTTGCTCAGCTGCGTGGCGCCGTCCAGCGAGCAGAGCAGCGATTCGGTCAGGCGGCTCTGCAACCGAGGAAATTGCATGATTGTGCAAAGGGATGCAGAGGAAATGCTTGTGGAGGTCCACTGCACAGCAAGAGCCAACGAGCAAGACCATCACCCCACATCCCCTGGAACGAACCTCGAAGGCGCGCACGGGCAGGCGGAAGGGCGCCCGCCGGTGCTCCACCTCGACCATCCGCGTGATCCACTGGTAGAAGTCGAGGCAGTCGAAGTAGCGCGGGATCGGCGGCAACGCGTGCGCTTTGCGCGTCTTGTGCAGGAGCGCGTGTTGGACGCTGAACGAGCGAAAGAATCGAACAAAAGGCAAAGGAATGGGACGAACCGATGCCATTTGGTCTCCATCCGAGCCCACGGCCGCTCGTACGGATTCACGAACGCGATCTTCTCGGCGGCGGTCGGCATTTGGCGGACGAATTCGGCCGTCTGCCGGTAGTCCGCCAGTCGCGCCATCGAACCATCCTGGTAGCCGTCCGTCTGCAACCAAGAGAAATTAACCGAGTGGAAGGAAGAAGAAGGAAACCAACCAGAAACTGCTCGTTGAGACGCGTGGGCGCCAGGTGCGCCTCCGGCCGAAGGCGGTGGTTGAAGACGCGAGTCACGGCCGTGCGACTCGCCGACATCTCCGCTCGTTCGGTTCGATTCGTGGACGAAACGGAGGTGAATTCGGGGGACGGCAGCCGAAAGAAGCGGGCCCGATCGACGGCGTGTGGCGAAACGCCAAACCGACGGCTTTCCGCTCGCGACCGGCCGGGCGTCATCGCCGCCTCGTTGCGGTCTTCCATCTCACAATCGGCTTTCGTTCGTTTCTTCGAGCAAACCCCAACGATCAACGGTGGAAAAATTAGTTTATTCGCACAAACACCACAGAAACACAGTAGACGGTGAGGGGGGCACAATTACGAGCAAAATACGGAGGAAGGAGGGGCGGAAGAGTGGGTGATGGAGGGAGGATGCAGCGGTTGTTCGGGTCACAATCGAGCCGACGGCTTCAACGACGCCAGTTGCGGTCGAAGTCCCGGCCGCCGCCGCGACCGTCACGGCGGTCGCGTCCGCCGAAGTCTGCAAACAGCGGAGAAATCAATGGAAGAGTGAGGAGTGGACGAACCTCCGCGTCGTCCCGGTCCACGCGTCCGATCGGGCGTTCGCGCACGCGAACCGTAGAGTTTGCGGCGCAGATCGCGCGAAATGGGCTTCAGGTGCATGAAATTGCAGAAGGCGCCCTTGGTGCATCCGCCCAGCTCGTACTGGCGGCAGCACGCCTCGCGGAAGTCCGTCACCGGCGACAGCTCCGCGTAGATCGGCTCACCGTTGAACCTAAAGCCAGGAGTTAGGGGGATGAAGAAGGGGGAACGAACCATCGATTCTCCAGCCCCTTGATGCACTTGTCGGCGTCCTCCTCGCGGAAGAACTTCACGTACACATTGCCGATCATGTGCTCTCCGATGTTGTCGCAGACGTTCATTTCTTCAATTCGACCATACTTTTCGTCAATCTCGGCAAAGATCTCTTCAAAGAAGTCGTCGAAGTACTTCTGCTCCTCCTCGTTCTGCTGTCCGACCTGAAGCGAGCGATGCGGGGAATTAAACGCAAGAATCGATTGAACGAACCTTCGAGAAGGCGTCCGCCTGTCGCATGTCAATGACCGGATTGTGGTACAGATTCTTGAGCAGGATGGTCTGCGAGAACGACGGCATGTTGTGCGTGCGCGAGCATTTCTCGCCGTGCCGGCACGCGCCGATTTTGAAGTAGAAAGAGCAGTTCACCTGAAATCATGCAAAAATTAATCCACCGTTCGATTCGATCCGCCCAATCGCTCACCTTGTCCTTCTCCGTGCCGAAAATCGACGCCAAATATTCGGCCATCGTGGAAGCGAGCGGAAATTCGAGAAAAGCGACAAGAAATCGACGAGAAATTCGGCGGAATTCCGAGCGGCTGACGAAACGAAGCGCGACACGGCGAGCGGCGACGCCGGTCGATTGCGAAACGCGACCTGCGCCCGGGTGTCGCAGGCTGCGCGCCTTTGACCACGCCCCGTTCCTCTCACACGACTGACGGAAAACGAAGGATCAAAAGCCGATCAGGAATCGAAGAACTCGCACAAAGTCGGCCTCCCTGCTCGACGAAGCGAGAGTGACGCCTTCGAACGCGGGCGTCGGCTTGCATCAACGCAGTCAACGCGATCAACGGCGTTCTTTCGGTCGCTCGGGAAGCTGGAGCAGTGCTAAACAACGACGCCCCTTTTGATCGCTTTCTGCCCTTTTCGAGCGATCTGCAAGGAGGTTCTCGTGTTGCGCAGTCGAAAGAACGCTTCCATTGACTCGTTGGCCTGGGATCACTTGAAAACTCGTTCCCATCGCTCGATTTCTCTTTAGCAATTGCATCGGCGGGAACGCGCCGCCCAGCCGCTCGGGTTAGCGGCGACCTCCCGCTCTCCTCATTTCGGTGGAGTGACCTCAGCGAGCACAGTTTTCTTTCTGAGGGGAGCGCGTGGGTCGTCGCTTCCAAAAGAGCTTTCGGACGGCTTGCTCTTCCCACTTTGAAGTTTGCAGCCGTGCTTCTCGTTTCTGCACCGGGATCGGGATGTTCGGTTGCCGACTCCGCGTTCAATCCACTTGCTCGCCACTTGCTCCTCCTCTTCATCCGTTCCTTTCAGCGATGTCGTCCCGCAAGACGCGATCCACAACTCGTCGCGAGCTCAAGCGGACTGCCGACGCTGGGAACGATGCAGAGGCGACGGGTTCGAAGCGGAAGATCGCGAAGGCGACCCGCAAGGCGCCGCCGCAGCCCGAGTCGAAGCCCAAGCCGAAGCTCCGCATGGACGCGCGGCGCGCCGTGATGGTCCACGCGTTAAGCCCCAAGCATTGGCACAACCGGCTGCGGAAGGGTCGCGGTTACGAGCGGCGACGAGACGCCTTTCGTCTCCGCACACTCCGCTTCTTCTTCGCCTGCCGCGCCTTCACCGTCGCGTTCGTCACGCCGAGCGGCGAGGCCGACAGACGCAAATTCGTCCTGTTGGTGTTGAACCAGAAATGCACACTCGGCGGGGCGTCGCACCACCGCTTGTGGTTGTGGCTGCAGGCGGAGAACGCGACTCTGGGCACGCTGATTCGAATTCTGTGGCTCGCCCGCAAGGAAGTGCGCAACTTCTGCGTGAGAGTGGACCCGATGCAAACGGCGATGACTTACGAGCTGCTCCGCAGTTGGGCGAAGCTTCTGTCGCCGTTAATGAGTGAGCTACCCATTCCTCGCCACATTCTTCTTTTTGGTTTAGGCTTCGAGCGGCTGGAATCGCTTCACGTCGACGTGTCCGAACGATACGAATTGCCGTGGCTGATCCACCTGATGCGGGACTTCTTTCCGCCAAAAATCTGGATTATGGGCTCTGGCTGCACTCACGATTTCCTGCTCGTCGCCTCGCCGCCTTCGGGAGCGCTCGACACGGTTCGCTTTGCGTATCGCTACGACGGTCGCTCTAGTGAGTTCGGGTCGGCAGTGGGCAACAATCACGACCTGTTTAGACGTTGTTCCGTTCTTCCGCGTGCCCGCTCGCGAGATGTTTGTCGTTCATGGATTGGAAGTGATTGCCGCGAACGGACCACTCGAATTGAACCTGTTCGTGGAGGAAATGATCCTCTGCTTGGGCGAAGATCCAGATCCCTTGCCGCTTTATTCCTCCGTGATCGCTGAGACGCCCTGGGACGAGGAAGAAACGAGTGACATCCGCTCTGCTTTGGCCAACTTGAGGTCCTTGAACGCCTCGTTCACTCTCCACATCTCTCTTCCGTGGCTTCAACTCAATGCAGTTCCTGTGAGTTCAGTCGCTGCTTTAATCTTCCGATTAATTGAATGTCTAGCGCCGTAAAGCCCACGAATACGCGACGCGATTGTCGTGGCTGGTCGCTCGCTCTCATCAGGCGGCCGCCTTGGCGAAGAAGGCGGGCTTCTCGCGCGGCGAGATTTGGGCACTCATATGTTTGCCGGAACCTAAGATGTATTATTATTCCGTGAGTCCACTTCCTGCTTCATTTCAATCTCCCTTAGGATGCGCACTATCGAGTGAAGACGGCGGTCAACGAGTTCTTCGCCGCACAGTCCGCGTACACGCATTCGACCGAAGCGTCCCCTTTGGCAATGCTCTACGACGTCAAGCTCTACAGGAAGAAGATTTTGGACGTCTGGACGAAACAATGCGATTCTATTCACCTGTCTTTTATCTTTGTTCACGATTAGAAGTCGATAAACGTCTTTTTGTTTGTTGCTCTTGGGTTCGTGTTTGGATCGGGGCGAGCGGCTCAGCAACAAGCGGGGCGAAGTGCGGGATGCCGCACCGCAAAACAAAACAGGCGGCGCAAGAAGAGGGAAAGTGAGAAGAAAGCGCAGCGGAGTGCATAAGCGAACGGCGATTCCCGCCGCCCGCCCGCAAACGAGTGGCCGGCGACCGTTTCGTACCATTTTGGTCGTTAATCAAAGGAGGATTTTGTTTCGGCCGCGTGCACTCCTGCGTTTATTAATATGTTTTGTCTTCAGCCCCTCCATCGCCTCTACTCTCGATTCGTACGATGGCGCAAGTGAAGTGAGTTCTTTTCCACGAACATTTCCCATCATTTGTGTGCTTTCCAGCCGCCCGGCTGAGGTCGAGTGGTTCTTCCGCATGGTGCCGGTTGACCGTGCGGTTCGTTTTACTGCTCGAATGAATGCGTTTGATTTTGTGCGAATAGGACGTCGGCGAGAACGCGGAGATCGCGGACATCCGCGTTCGCCCCGGCGCCCGCGGACCGATCACGCGCCTCCACCTCACCGGCGGCGGGATCGCGCGGCTGCGCATCGACAACGCGTGACGGCCAGGGGTTCGTTCTTCTTTCCTAGCAAATGTGGGCGGAATCAAACGAACGTGATCAACAAGACGGGAGTGCCGAGCGGTCGCTTCAGTAGTCGACGGGCGGGTGGGAAGACGAGTGCCCGCGGCGGCCGGCCGTTCGCGAACTTGCCGTTGCGAGTGGGCGGAAGGCGGTGATCACTCGAGCGATCGGAAGAAAGCAGACCGTTCGGCCTTTTTCTCGCCGCTCGTCCGCCTGCCGCCCGTCCGCCCGAGCCGCCCGCTTGCTGAAGACGGGCGGGAAAGCAAGAGTGGCGTCCACTGCCCACAAGAATGCTCGCCGATTTCCGTTTTCAAAAACCACCATTCGGCGGAACACGAAGGCGGCCGGCCGAGAGCGTAGTCGAGAGGTGAGCGGACGGCATTGGCGGAAGGACGAGGAAGGAAAAGGCGAATTCGAGTGGACGAGCGCAGTGCAACGGACAGCCTCCGGGACGATCGGCGGCGACGAGACAAGGCGGCGGTGTGCTTACGAGGCGCCGAGTCGTTCCTCTCGCTCTTTTCTCTTGTTTAATTGCGGACTTCGATCAGATGAACTCGTGAGAATTCTCTTCCCGTCCACTCTCCCCGCCCGCTCCGATCGGCCGGGCGGTCGGTCGAGCGGGCGGTTTGCTTCGTGGTCGTCGCCCGACTGAACGAATTCGCGCGATCCAGCCGGAGGGCCGCGCGGTGGACTTGTGCCGCGGAAATGGGCGGCGGCTCGTCTTCGTCGCCGGTCGGGACGCTGCGTGCAGCCCGCGCCGCTTTCCAGCGCGCTTTCCCGCGAGCGGGCGGCCGCGCGTCTCGCCGAACAGCCGGCCGGTCGGCGGGCGAGCGGCGGCGAGGCGGGCGGGAAAGCAATGGTGGCGTTCACTCCCCACGAGAATGTCCGCCGATCTCCGTTCTTTGTCACTTCCCATTCGGCGGAATATGAAGGCGGCCGTCAGAGAGCGTAGTCGAGAGGTGGGCGGCCGGCAGTGAGGGAAGAACGAGGACGGAGTGGACGTTTGTTGGGGGCAAACGAGGCGAGGCGACGCTTTTTTTTAACCGGCGGAGGTGACTGCAAGCGATGAATCCGCGAGCATCTGCTTCTTCTCCGCCACTTCTGCAAAAACAATCACCGCTCGGTTTCGGTTCGATTCCAACGACCGTTAGTCCACTCGTTCATTAATTCGGTCGATAATCTGCGCAATGCGGAAGTGGCGTGTTTACGATAAGAACAGGCAGAACGTTTGCGTCGTTGTTTAGACCGCCTAACTTCCGCTCGCTCGTCAATCGGAAGCCCTTCGTTCACGCGATAGTCGGAGCGGACAGCTGACGAAAGAGCAGACCAAAGGAACATGTGTTTCGCTCTCACTTGCTTACTTTGGCGGCATCAATCAGAAGTCGGCACTCGCCACTTCCTTCCGCATTAGCACTCCATACAGGCGCAGTGGAAAAGCGCAAATTTGTGAGCCCACAGGGCGGGGCGGATTGCCACACTGCCGAGGTTACGAAACTCACCGGCGAGCCGCCCGAGTGCCCGGCATGCGAACTTTGTTGTCCCGAACGCTCGGACCCCGTCGTTGAGGTGCAAAAATGACACCAATCGAAAGAGCGGAGTCGAATTTGTCGGAAGGCCCACAAGCGACGTTACGAACGGACACTTTGTAGCCCGAAATCGTGCGGTTTTTTCGGAAGTCCGCTTTGCGCCGAACGATCGCCGGAAGAAATCGATTCCGACTCGGTTGTACGTGGTCGTAGTCGGAGCAAACACCGGCTTTGTACCGTTATTACTGCTCTTTCTAACGAGCGGTCAGGCGGCGATACGGCGGCGTTTCCCACGCGGACGGACGGCCGCTCGACTCCCGCCCGATGAGCCAACTCGCCGCTCTACGCTTTGATCAAGACGATTCGGCGAGTGTGTCTGCCGTCGGCGAGCAATTGGAAGGCCGCTGGGCAGGTGGAGCGGCGAGTGGAGAAGACGATCGGTTGGCGGCTTTCGACCAGCCGTTCGGCACTTGAATGGCGTCCAGCGCGCGCTCACCCACCCACGCCGCGTCGAAGATGATCGCGAGGAATCCCGCCGGCAGTCTGCGGAGCCGACGAACCGAAGCGGCGATCGAGCGGGCGGCCGGCGAGTTCTGTGCTCGCCGCTCTGCACTTCCAGCCCCCGCCGACGAGCGAGCGGATGGCTGAACCAAGGGGGAAGAAACGGGCGGTGCGGGAGATCGGCGGCGGCCTCGAGCGGAGTGGGGAGTCGACTGAAAGCAAGCCGCCCGCCGATCCTCCCGCCTTCCGACGACTCGCGCCGAGCGGGTGGCCCGGGGACTGCCGACCGTTCTCTCGGGTCGCACGAAAAAGCGCCGAGCCGCCGCTTTGTCTTCGATTGAGTTTCGCTCTTTTCTTTTGATGCCTCGGTTGGAGGCCGCTCGACCCGCTCGTTCAACGCATCGACGTGGACCGGAAGGCGGGATTCCACGGGTGGGTGAAGACGCCCGGCAATCGGCTCCTCACCGCCGTGTACCCGCGAATAACGCTGATTGTTCGTCGTTCTGAACAAAGCTTTGGCTGCTTTTGGTGGACGGCCGAATGAGTGGAGTCGGGATCGCCAAGGGACTGTGATCTCCCGCTTTCACTCGCCCGCAATGCCCTCGCTCTTCATTCGGCAGTCGTGCGGGAAGTATTCGATGTATGCCCTCTTTTCGACGGCCGAGCGAGCGGTTGGGCGGCGCAAAAAATGGCCGTGCGGGACACCACTGCTCCCCACTGCAAGGAGGACGAGAGCGGGAGACCCGTTTGGTCGCTCCTCGCCGCGATACCCGCCTTCTGCGGCCTCCGCTCCGCGGCTTTTCGCTCCCGATCGGCCAGCCGCGTGCTCGCAATCGACGGCCGTTCGGTCCACGTCCACGCGGCAAACGGGCGGGCGGCGCAACACGCGTGGACGAAAAAAGAAGGAACTCCCGCGAGAGAGGGTGAATTGAAGGCGAGCAGAATGCGCCGCTTTCGCGTGGCCGTCGGCGGGCAACCTGAGAGCGGCGGGCCACAGGGGAGTGAGCGAGCGGACGTGCGGCTAGTCGCCGATCGGCCGGCGATTCCACGAGTCTGCGCGGGCCGGCGGAAGGCAGCGGCTAGCGGGCACTCCGGCGTCCTTTTGTTCGAAGAAAGGGGCGACTGCGGAGGGTTGTGTAGGCAGGAGCATGTAGATCGTTTCGATCAGCCCGCTCGCATCCACTAATGGACGGCTATGGACATTCCTTCACACGCCGAGTGATAAGAGTCCGATTGCGATTGTACAAAGAACGAAAATCAAACAAGATATTAGTGGGCAAAAATTCGGGCACCCGGCGTAGCAGTTCGTGATGTTTGGCTCGTTCAGGACGCCGACCATCCCCTCATCGTTCCGGCCGATGAGAGGCTGGAGCGGAACCGGCTCGCCCGTCTCCGCCGGCGCCTCCACGACGACTTCCTCGGGTTCCTCCTCTTCTCGTACAACCGGGCGATGGAGTGGATCGCCCAGCTCGAGGAGACGATCGCCCACTTGCGCCACGAGCTGTGGGGGCGCTGGATGGGGCAGCAGCTGCAGCAACAAACGATCGTCGTGCAGCAGCAGACGATCATGCTGCAGCAGCAAACCATCGACCAGCTGAACGCCCAACTCGACGCCCTTCGCAACTAACACGTCTTTCATCTCACTCCTAACATTTTATTCACGTTTGTTTGATTGTTTCACACGATAAAACACTAAGATCTCAACAAGGACGATGAAAAGAGGAAGAACGGAGAGGAGTCATTGGAAAGAGGCCACGTTGGGGGCGATCAGCGGCCGGTCCTCCTTGTTCGCGTGCTTGTTGAGCAGCTCGGATTGACCCTCCAGCGGGTTGGCGGCGGCCGGCTGGGCGACCGAGAAGTCGGTTTGGATCTCGCCCGCTCGCTGCTCGCGGGTGAGTTTGCGATTGAGGCGCCAGATTTGGATGTAGCACTCGGCGAGGGTGATCATCTGCGGGAGGATCTCCTTTACGCTCAGGTCCTCCATCTCGTACCACTTGTTCGTGCCCTGAACGACCGAATTGGAAGAAGAAGTGGGTGGAAGGAACGTACCGGATGGAGCAGCTGGACGCGATAGGTGCCGCCCTCCGGCTTCCCGTCGTGGACGATGTTCGTGATCAAATCGTAGGTCGTGAACTTGTGCTTCGGGCGCGCGTCCTCCGCCAGACACTCGAACAGGTCCACGTTCCTGCACACGAACAGAAGGATGAACGAACGAGTGGAAAGCGGAGGGGACTCACGTGATCGGGAAGTTGACAATCGTCGGGTTCTTCTCCACGAAGAAGCGGTTCTTCTCGAAGCGATTGTACGTGAGGATGAGGTACTCGGGCAGGCGGATCAACTCGAAGCGCTTCATGAAGTTGTCGTTGTAGGTTTTGTATTCCTTCGCGTTCACCCCGTCGTACTTCGAGAACAGCGCGCCCAGCGGGACTTGCGGGATGATCTGAACGAGAGAAAGGAGTGAGTTGATCGACTGGATGAGTGAACGAACGTTCTGCATCAGCTCGTCCCGATAGAGCGGCGCCGCCGGCAGGTCCATCGCTAAGTAGAGGAAGGGGACTTCGCTCGACTTCTCTGAACACTCCGCATTGATCAAAGTGGATCGGAATGAGGGGACTGACCGCTGAACTCGTCGGTTTCCATCAACGTCCGGGCGGACTCTTCGGAGACCTCCACCGGCAGCACCTTCTTCACGTGCTGCCGCATGCGACCGCGGAAGGTGCGGTAGATGATCGACGACGAGGTCTTGTTCGTCCCGTTCAACGCCACGTGCAGCGTGTTCAGGAAGAACTTCATGAACTCGTTCGCGTCGCCTGCAACACGGAAATGAGTGAAGAGGACCAGGAATCAATTGGCGTATTCTGCTTCGTGATTTGGTACTTCTTCTCCGAGCACAGGACAATCGCCTGGAGCATCTCGTGGGGCGAGACGTGCGCCTTGAAGGCGCGCGGATTCCACAGCTTGCGGACGAGCTCGCCGAAACGCTGCGGCAGGAGCGCCAGCTTGTCGCCGGGCGGCCGCTTGATGCCCGCGTAGTTCGCCTCGTTGAGGAAGTAGTCGCGCAGCGGGGGCACGTGCGAGAGGGCCTGCAGGAGAGAATTGAGTGGAAAGAAAGAGGAGGAAGCGTACGTGGAAGATGACGTTCGAGTAGTCGTTGGCCTTGATGTTGTTGAGGCCGACGAAGCCCGGAAAGTAGTGGCTGCCGTCGAAGGCGCGCACCATCATCGTGCGCCCGTCCAACCGCTGGATGTCCTCCTTCGAGTAGGTCGGCTTCAGCACGTACTAAACGAAAGAATACAGGTGGATTGAACGGAGAGGAACGAACCACGACGTCCTCCAGCGACGGATCGGAGATCTCGTAGTTGTCCGGCAGGCAGTAGAACTTCAGCGTCACGAGATTCAAGAAGATCCGATGGTCGGTGTCCAGCGAGTGGGTGTACGCGTGCGTGTTCGTCCCGCGGCCCTGGAAGTATTTGCCGCAGACCATGCACGCGTAGACGTTCGTGTGGAGCAGCGAGACGGAGCACAGCTTCTCGAAGTCGAAGTCCAGCACCGACCTGAAGCAACGAGCAATGAAAACAAGTGGACGGAAAGACGAACCGATCGATCGTGTCCAAATAGGGGCATTGCCGGGTCGCCTTCTCCTTCTGCGCCTTCTTCAGACACCAGACGGGTTCGTCGAGTTGCGGGTCGTCGTCCAGCCGGCTCTCCTCTTCGACCTTTCGCTTCAGGTCGGCGATCGCTCGCTGCCGCTTCGTGTCGACGATCTCGCCCGCTTCTGCAAATCGGACGAAAGAAATCAATTCGGGCGAGGAAATTAGCGGCACACTCACCATTTTCCTCCAATTTCGCGTCCTTTGCGCTCCGTTTCGTCGACATCGAGGCGGATTCACGAGAAAATCGAAGGAATTCGGGAGAAAGACGGGAATTTCCGAGAATTCGGAGGAAATTCGTGAGAAACGAGGCGAAAAGGACGCCGAACTGCGAGGTTTCGGCGGATTTCAGCGCTCGTGCGGAGTTTTTGGGAATCGATTTTCTGCATTGTCGTTCTTTGCCGCTTGGTTTCTTTCGTTTGATGGAAGTTTTTATCGTCGATAGCTGAGTTTCTTTCCACTTGTGGGTGGTAAGCAGAAGGACCCTTGATACTATGCGGGATCTCCAAGAGAACTGCCGAATGTTCGACAAATGTCGTTGCTTGGCAATAGGAACGCACTGTTCGCTGTTCCCGCATCAACCGGAGCGATCCTCGTTGTTTTATTTCAGCAAGAACGAATGAAACCGTAATTCACACGAAAAACATCCAGTCGAACCGTCCTCAGTCGAAGTCGATGTACTTGCCGACGCGCGGCGAGCAGCAAATGAGGCACACCTGAAACCAACCCCTGCATTCCATTCGTTCTCTCGCGAACTCACTTGAAATCCGAGGACGATGAATTCGATCAGCGAGATCACGCTCATCCCCAGCCACAAGCCTGAAAGGAACGAAGGGGATGAACGAATGGAAGTCGAAGAAACTCGCCGATCTGCCCGCCCAAATTCGAGAGCATGTCCGAAACGGAATCGTCCGGCGACTCCTGCACGTTCTCGTAGTTCAACTTCTCGTAGTACACTTCGACCATCGCCATGTTCGCCGCCAACTCGCGCTCGCAGCCGGGCGTGAAGCAGCCCGCAGCTGCGCCGTTCAGCGGCCACTTTCCGCTCGATGTCGTCACCGTGTACAGGCCCTCAAACACTCGAATATAGCGGAGATTCTGCCGATTGTACCTCGTTGCACGGCTGCTGACAGGCGGAATCGTTTGCGGCACTCGTCATATCGCTCCAGCAGTCCACTGCAACAACGAGGGGCTGAAGAGGGAATGAGAAGAAGACGAACGGTTCTCGGGGATCGAGCAGGCGGAGACGTTCGTGTTGTTCGGTGCGGGATAAGCAGGATCGAAACACCCACACTGGGTGACCATTAGATTCTGCAGGGCCGACCGCTGGCAGCCTTCCGCGCTGTACGCCATGTCATAGAGGTCTTGAAAAGAGTCTTTCAGTAATTAAGGTAAAATAATCAAACAAACAGCCGTCCGGGTACTCATCGGTACATTCGCCGTAGGGCGGTCCCAAGCGGCTAAACGATTGGGTGAGTGATCAATGCAGTGCCCGCTCACCTCATTTCCATGTACGTAACGGAGAGGGTGGTCGTCGTGCCTGGCTAACAATTCAATCAAACGGTAAGTATTCAATCCGCTTAAAAAGTACCTGAATGACGTAACCCATGGAATCGGAGAAGGGATGGACGGCCTGGTCGTGGACGAGGACGGAGATCCCCGCCGCCGTAACGGTGGCCAAGTACTCGCTCACATTCGTCGCCAGACGCATCCGCAGCCCGTAGACGGGGCCCGCTCGTTGGGTCGAAAGATTTGAGTTCAGGTTGAATGTGAAGCAGTTGCCCATCGACGGGTCGTTCCACGGGGTCCAGTACCTTCAAGCAGGGGATGATTGTTGATTGATTGAAGTGAGTGCTCACTCAGCGGAACACTCTAGCGCGTTGAACGAACAGGAGCGAATCAACGAGTCGAAGCTCACTTTTGCCTCGCTCAAATCGTAGGCGGCCGCCTCCAACCCCAATAGTGCCTGGACGCGGCGTTGCAGCACGCCCGTGTTGTTGATCGTCTTCAAACAAAAGCGATTGAGAAGCTTTGGATAGGAGGACGAACATTCAGCTCGTACATCTCGGCAAACGAGTCCAGCGTGGCGTTCGGGTGGAACTCGCAGAAACTCACGGCCTCGCAGACGATCTTTTGGCTCTGGTAGCGGTAGGTCGACATCAAGCGGTCGATCTGCAACACTTGCAGTCTGTAGAGAATTGCGGGAGCAATTGCTATTGAGGAGGCTGTTTGTCTGCGGAGTTTTCTCCTCACTTGCGTGCGAAAATGACCGTTTACTTTACCCAACTGTCTACCGTTTTGTTCGACGGTCAATGCCCTCAATCATTCAGCAAGCGACCACCAATCACTCCTCCTTTTTCCGTCTTATCATTGCCGCTCCTTCACGCCGGAAGAAGATAAGAGCCAATCGCCGATTGACTCGCAGCCCAAAATTTCGGGAGTGTCCGCACATTCAGTTGCGTTGGGTCAACACGGGGGGATTTAGTCCGCCATAGTTCTGTTCACATCATCGTGGGACAACGTCCAAAACGTAAATGATAGCCGGCAGGAAGAGTGGGGCGGCTTTCCGCCCACCACTCGGCGGTCCGCCGACGGGCCGCCCGCGGTGCGAGGCGGCGAAAGCGGAGCGTTCTTTCGGCTTCGCGCTCGCCGCCCGCCCGCCTCGTTCGCGCGTTCGCTAGTTTGTGCGCGTCTGTCTTCACGCACGGGTGCACGTGTGCACTCAAAGCTCGCATTTTTGGGGAGTAAGACGAACCTTTGGTTGTTTGTACGCGACCGATTGCTTGTACGGATTCAGATCGCAAACTGTCACCTAAACAACGAGGGATGGTGAATGCAATCCAATAAAAAAGAAGAACAGACCGCCGGGAACACGCGCTGTTCGAATCGCAACTGAAAGCAACACATTGGAGTGGAAAGAGAGCAAGCAATCGACTGCTCACCTCGATCTGAACGTCCACTTGGTACTCGTAGTACTGTTGAACGAGCAGGACGACCTGCCAGACGAGCAGCCCCAACGCGATCAACGTGACCACCAGCCAGAAGCCGATGCAGACGTTTCGCTTGGCGAGACTCGCTTGGGTGATCCCTTGAGTTGTGGACCAGTCGCCGAATTCCCGCACTCGCTTCAAACCACAGGATTGAAAGGATTCGATGCGGAAGACTCACCTCGCGGATCACGGGCACCCGTCGCTTCGGTTTGAAGTCCATTTCGCCGTTTTGCTCTGGATCGAGCCGGCGATCAGAAGGAACGAGCCGTTAGGAAGCTGCCAACAATTGATTTCAAACACGTCCTTTTCCTCTTTTCGCTTGCCCCTTCCGTCCTCTCCGTTCTGCCTTGTTCTGTGTGTGTTGCTCGTCTGTTCTTTTAATCGCCCCTGACAACAACGGCGCCTTTCTTTCACGCAAGTGTTGAATTTCAATCCATACCATCGAATTCACGCATTTATTCATCGTTCAAGCGAACAAACGGACGAGCGAGAAGGCGGAAACGAAGGAGAAGAGCGGGGAGTCACTGGCAACGGCCGAATCGGAGCGTTCGAATCGCCCGACTGCCCACTCACTCCCCTCCGTTCTGCTTGACAACCGGCGGAACTCAAACGAGAAATGGCGACCGTAATCGAAGGGGATGTTCGTGACGTGAACGCGGAACCAGAGCAGGCGAATGGGCGGCCGCTCGCTCACTTCAACGCGGCCGCTTCGCCCAACTTCGGCGAGCAGCAGCCGACGCAAATCTGAAGCCACCAATGAGTTGTTTGAAACCAAACGGAAGGCAGCTCACTTGGAAACACAAGACGAGAATCTCGATGGCCGAAATCACGGACATCCCGAGGAAGAGGCCGATCTGACCGCCGAAATCCGAGAGGAACGTCGAGACCTGCAAGAACTCGTTAGTCATTGAAGTTACTGTCAGATATCTAACGGTGTAAGCGGGCGACTCGTCCATGGTCTCGTAGTTCAGCTTCTCGTAGTAGACCTCAACGAGGGCGCCGTTTTGGGCGAAAACCTCGTGACACGACTGCGCGAATTCGCCTTCGATGCAGTCGGCGACCGCCGTCAACGTCGGGCTCGGCCACTTGGCGGACGAGACGGTCACGTCGTAGACGCCTTCGTGGCACGGCTGCGTGCAGTTCGCGTCCGTGACCGTCGTGTTTGATTGCGAGTTCCAGCAGTCGTCTAAACAAAGCAGAAAGGAGTGAATGCCGAAGGATTGAGCGAACAGTTGGCGGGGATCTGACAGATGACGTCCGTTCCGTTCGGCTGCGCATAGGCGGGATCGTAGCAGCCGCACAGCGTCGTCATGTCCGTCTGGTAGATCGATCGCTGACAACCTTCGGTCGAGTACTGCAGGGGATACAAGTAGATATCCGGTTTGTCGTCCGTGCACTCGCCTAAAAACCGATAGCTAAGGGTAATACTTCTTTTAATGAACCGTAAGGATGTCCGAGCCGCGAGATCTCCTGGAAAGTGACGCCGATCGAAGTTGAGGTGCCCACTTGGACGTTGTAGCCGAAGATGTCGGGGAACGGGAACTCCTGCTGGTCGTGCACGAGGATCCGCATGCCCGCCGTGTCCGACGGAAGGAGGTACTCGCTGATGTTCGTCTTCAGGATCACCCGCAGTCCGTAGATCGGGCCCGCACGGCTGGCGTTGCGCGTGGAGTCGCGGTTGAACGTGAAGCAGCGGCCCATGACGGGATCCTCGAACTGCGACCAGTCCGCGTCGTTGCAGTCCGCCGTGTTGAACGAGCAGCCTTGCCTACAAAAAAAGGAATAGAATGAATCAATAGATTAATTAAATCACATGAAATCGCTTTCAGTGGCCAAAGCGGAAGTCATGTCGTAGTTCGCGGCTTCAAGGACGAGCAAACGTTTCACTTTTGTTTGAAGAGCCACCGTGTCGTTTAGTTGCTAAAAGAAAAGATGAGTAACGAGTATTTGAGCGAAGAACTCACGTCCAATCCGTACATTTCCATGTCCGCTTCGAGTGTCGCGTTCGTCTCGACGGAGCAGTCGGGGTAGGACGAGCAGGCGAGCTTCTGCATCGTGTACATGTACGCGTTCGTCAGGCGTTCAATCTAAAGAGGAGCAGGAGCTTAAAGACACATGAATAAGGGCGTACTCCAGTGTACTCGTTGGCGATCGACTTCTTGTACGGGTTCAGGTCGCAAAGCGTCACGGCCGGGAACGTTCGCTGCTCAAATTTCAGCTGAAATCAAGCGAGTAGAATGGAATGAGTGAGTGGTTTCTGCCTCGATCTGAACGGCCACATCGTACTGGTAGTATTGAATGAAGATGAGGACGATCTGCCAGATGAGGAGGCCGAGGGCAACGAGCGTGATGATCGTCCAGAAGCCGATGCACCACCACTTGCGCGAGCGGCCCACTTGACTCACGCCGTGCGTGGACGTCCATTCGGGGAAGTTGCGGAGTTGCTGAAGAGAGCGGAGTGGAACGGAAGGGAAGAAGCAAACGAACCTGACCGCTGAACGCGAGACGACGCCGCAAGCCGTCGGTCATTTCGGTGAGTGTGCGGAGTTTTGTCGAGCTTTCTTTCGCTCCGTTCCACTCACTCCCCGCACTTCTTTCTCGTTGTCAAGCGGAATCGAGAGAATACGACCAACTGGCGGCGAGTGCGGAGGCCGAACGGCCGCTCGTTTCGATGCGAATTTCCATGACGATTCGTTCGGTTCGGACTTGTGGATGAAATTCAGGCAAAAATTTATCTGCTCGAAAGAACGAGTTGTCCATCGGTAACCGCTAATTGCAAGTACTTTATGAGAACTGACTTCGTCTAATTGAAAAAAGCATGAGTGGTATGAACGAGGTGCTGCTCGAAGTCCATCCGCAGACACAAGCGAGCGAGCGTGTAGCCGAGCGTCCAGCCGCCAGCTCGCACGTAACGGATCGATGCAATCGACGAGAAACGAGTCAAGCAACGGTCTTAAATCAAAAGAAGCGGTTTGAAAGAAGGTAGTCGAAACGAACCCGTGCCGGACAAGGTAGACCCACCAAAAATTAAGTCGCTGACGGGGATCGTGAGGTTGAACTCGTGGAACTGCACGAACACGTCGACGTTCGTCGCATTGCAGCTGGCGGACATCAACGGAGTCGTCACAAGATCGAAGAGCGTCCCCCGGTCGATCAGGATTTGCATCACGTTGTCGGGGACTTCGAAGGTCTCCGATGTTGCGAATGCAATCTGTAACGACCGAGTTGTCTCCTCTAGGTATTGCATTTCCTAGCTTCGTTTGAAGTTGTTTGTGCTTTAACGTTGGTATTCGCTGTTCGCTGAATCTCTGCCTTTCACTCACACCAAGCGCTTCTCTCCTCCAATCCCTGCACTTACGAGCTGATTCCGAAACACAAGATCGCCTATTCGGATCGTTTGGGCCTCCAGATACCAGTCGTTTTCGTTCGACGGTTTCGAGGACTTCCAGGCCGCGTTGTCGCAGAAGCGGTCGCTCGCTCCCCGTCCCATGTACCCGACTCCGCTGCCCATGGACGTCGGGGCGAGTGTCAACGTTGCTTCGGGGATCACTCGCTGTTGAAACAACTGGACGACAGCGTTCGTCGGCCCGGGCGCCAAGCCAAAAATCGCGTTGCAATACTGGAATTCGTGACGGAACAGGCTGCAAACAAGTGAGTGAGCAGTCGAGAGGGATGGAAGAGAGGAGCGAACCGAACGTCCGTGTACTCGAGGACGACGAAGCGGAGACTCCCGAGCTCAATCCACTCGTTTGTTTCGAACCAATAGAACCAAACGACGTCCTCCGCCCAACGCCCGACGGAGCGGCCGCGATCTTCCGACTCGTACGTCCACGTGCTCGCCGGCTGTTCTTCGCGGAAGGTCGTCGAATTCTCGGTCCAAAAGAACTTCCCCGTGGGATGCCCGCCGCAGTATTTGAGTACGGCCCAGTCGATCGGCGACGGGTCGCACTCGGCCGTGCAGTAGGCGGCGAAGAAGATCGCTGTAGACATAAATTAATTAATTAGACCGTTTTATGAAGAACGAACCGTCTCGGCAATAAATCGGGCAGTCCCTCGACTGCAGGCCGCACTCGTGGTCGACGAAAAGGAGATCTCGCTCGAAAATATCGAAACAAATGGGAAAGAACGGTTGATTCGGCGTTCCGACGCCCAGCGAAAAGGAGCCTGAAGCAGACAAATGAATAACGGGGAAACGTTTGAGCGAAGGTGCCTGCGGAGTGTAGAAGAAACGCGACGTCCGGATTGACCGCTTCGTTGTGAATCGAAGCAACGACGAGATTCAGCGGGGCGAGCAGACCAACGGTGAGCGAATGAACTGCCAGAAACAAGAAGGAAGTCATTGTTTCAGTTACAAGTGAGTCATCTCGCTCCAGAGAAACAAACCTTTTCTTTGTTTGATGGAAATTAACGAATTTTGCGTGCGTCTTTCCGAATTCCTTCGAATTTCGTTCGAAACGGACGGATTAGACGGCCGCGTTATCAATTTCCTTTCCGTCATTCAATAATGCGGGCGGCGGAGCATTCGCGTGTGCTACGCGTGTTCCAAGGCGCATCCCCTCGCCGCTCGTTGAGCTCAGAAAGAAATAATGACAACCAAACACGCGAACAAATTAGGCGCGACATGAAAAGCAAGAGGAAGTCCTTTTCGTCTCCCGCCGCGCCCCGCCTCGCCGACTTCTTCGTTTAATCTCCGGCTGTTCCGGCCCACGGACGGCTCTTTCGGCTTTCCGCTCGGGCTTGCGGTTATGAAGCTAACGCCGAAAAGCTCTCCTGCGGGCCTTTTATGAACTTGCTTGTTAGGCGAGGTCATTTGAGAAACACGCGCGTTTCTGCGAGTTGTCTGGAATCCCCCAAGAAGCCAAATAATAAGGCGTGTAAAAGCTGTTTGCAACTTTAACAATCCACTCGTTCGATCGGCCAAACACAACGCGTGTCTCCACTCACTTTGAACACGCACTTTCCCACTTGCACCCGCTTGTCCGCGCCCAATTTTCCGCCCTTTTCACCCGCCGCCCGTTTGACCACCAAACCGCACCGAAGCCCAGCGAAATGCACTCATTTGCATTTTGATGTGCCGGCCGCGAACTTCAACCCTCAACAGCCCAAACTCTTTTTTTCAGATGAATGAAGACGACGAGCGACGAACGATGGCGACTCGAATTGAGCCGGCTGGCAAAGCTGCTCGTGAGCTGCACGTTCGTCTACTTGGGGTGGTGCGGCGCCATCAAGGCGATCATCAACGATGTACGTTCATTCCTTCCTTCCTCTCAATAATGTGTTTAGGACAATGCGAATGGAATGTTCGCGTTGTACAGCACGTGGTCGCCGGCCTACCTCCTGCTCACCCACGTGTTGGCGCGTTGCGGGCGGATGCCGTTGCGCAAGTGGCCGCTGCGGACGATCCAATTTCACGCGTACTCCAGTTCGTTCCTCCTCTTTTCATCCACTTACTCTTCGTTCATTTAGACGCGTTTTTGTCGTTCCTGTCGGCTTTCGGCTGCTGCTGCTCGCTGATCATCGCGCTGATGTTGGGCGCCGGCGAGGAGGAGGAGGCGGCCGCCTACTTCCAGTCCACCTTTTGGCTCCTCCTCGCCTTCGGCTGGCAAGTGAACGTCGCCGTCGCGTTGCGCAAAGCCGCCCGCCTTCACCGTCCGCGTTGCGACGAGCGCCGTTGGTCGCGGCCGCAACGGCGACGCCCCCGGGCGGCTTCGTTCTCGTCGTTCCTGCGATTCCAGCGGCCACTCTACAAGACGATCAAAATGGCGGCTTATTGAACGGCCGTTGTGCTCCGTCGATTGAAAACAGAAAACGATGAGCAAGCGGGTGAAGGAACAGCAGAATAAACCGTGAACGTTCGGAACTTGCTTGAAACTCCAGAGTAACCGAACACTCGCGTTCAGCCAATCAATATCCTGTTAGAATCGACTGTGTTCGTCGTCCTTTCGTTCGTTCTTTTTAATCGTTTCGTCGTTTCTGCAAACGAAAGAATGTGATTGAGGTTGTGCGTTCGTTATTCTATTTTGTTGTTCGATCTTTAGCCAGAAGCTGTTTTTGCAGTCCAAGAAATCACGATAATGCAAGTCGTAAATCGGAGCAGTTCTCAAAAAACAACTGATGGGTTTTCTGCTGCTTGCTCGACGTCGCATCAAAAGGCTCGCGTGCTTTGTTGTCGCTCCCAATCGATCGAAAATGCCTCGAAGGCTCGCCTCCATCAGTTCGGTCGCCGATTGCATCGCTGGGAACATGAATAAAGGGAGCACCTGCCCGCCCTCCCACTCCGCCCACGACCGACCGACCGGCCGACCCACGCGAACAACGCCCTCGCGCACGTACAAAAGCGGGAGGAGGGCACTCAAACGAAATCAGTGGCTTTCTGGCAGCGGGCCCTACGCGCGCGTGGGCCTGCTCTCCCTCCCCTGCTCCCGCTTGGTTGGAGCTTGTGAATAGCGGACTGAGCAGCAAGAAGAATGCCGAGCGGAGTCTCCGACCTGTTCTTCGCACAAGCGGGCGCAGGGTGGGTGATTCACATGGGAAAGAAACAAGCCGTTTTCTTCGATCGTTCCCGTTTCTTCCGGTTGAAGCGACGATCGATTTTCTTATTGTCCCTGTTTGCGCGCTTCGTGCTTGGTTCCAGAAGGCTGTTCACTGATCGCCCACTTGTTTCAGCTTCAACTCAACGATCCGAACGAAAATGGGCGCGTGGTGCGTGAGCAAACTGCAGAAGAAGGACGGCAAAGAAGTGATGGACTTCTCGTTGTTCCCGTTCCTGAACGTACTGCGTTGCAGCCAGTTCAAGGACAAGAAGGTTTGCTTGCGGAACGTCATTCTCATCTCATTCCTCCCGCCTTCTTCAGGTGTGTGTGATCGCGATTGCGGGCGAGTCGCGGCGCGGCAAGTCCTTCTTCGTGAACATGACTCTCCGCTACTTCCAATGGAAGCTGAACAACCCGAACAAAGAAGCGGAACCCGCGAAGTGGATGTCCGAAACGGTGGACGGTGCGCCCGAGTTCCGCGACGGCGAGGACTTTTGCACGGAAGGCATCAACGTCTACGATCGGCCGTACGCCGTTACGGTTAGTGCACTCCTTTCTGCGTTTATTGTTCTTTGGGTGCAGTGAAGCAATGGAGAAGAGCTGCTGGTCTTCTTTGTGGACTCGCAGGGGACCTTCGGCAACGAAACGACTGAGACGGGCTCCGCGCTGCTGTTCGCCTTCACGCTTCTCATCTCCAACCTCTTTGTGAGTTTCCTCGCGTTGATTTGCGTCTACAACTCATCGTTCAGATTTACAACATCAATCAGGACGTGCGCTCCACGGTCCATTTGAAGCATCTCTTCGACTTTGCGACCATTAGTAAAGAAGCGTTGGTGGGCGAGTCAGAAGATACGGGTGGGAAGCCTTTCGCTGTGAGTTTCTATATGAGTATCGCCCATTCATTAGATGCTTGCGGAAGCTGCTGTTCCTCTCGCGCGATTACGACCTGAGCAATGACATCGGCATTAAAGGGAAAGCCTGGTTTGGAGCTCTGGACCAGGTGCTGGAGAACAAAAACGAAGATCATGCAAAGGTTCACGAGCAAGTCAGCGCGTTGTTCGAGTGGTTCGCTCACTGCCGCCTCCCGCCTCCGGGAAAGAAGGTTAAAGCCGAGAACTACGACGGGAATCCGAAAGGTTTGCCGCGTTCTCAGCACTCTTCGAAGATCACTGTTTTGTAGCGATGAAATCGGAATTCCGCAGCGGACTGGACGAAGTGATCAAGTTCCTCCACGTGGGACTTCAACCCAAGCAAGTGGACGGCAATCCGCTAACTTGCGGGGAGTTGGCCGCCTATTTGGAGGAGTGGGCCAAGGTGTTCGAGAGCTACGAGCTGCCCGAACCGACGTCCATCTACCAAGTGAGTGTCTGAAACCCGACGAAGACAAGTGACGGGAGAAATTCTAGGCGTCCATCAATGCGAAACTTCAATACGCACACGATCACGCTCTCGAGCAGTACAAGGCGGCCGTCGAACCGAAAGCAGATGGAACGACTGCGCTTTTGGTCGACACAGACGAACGCGAGGCGGCTCTTTCAATCATCCGCAATGTGCGCCGTGTGCCCGAAGAGGATCGCGAGAAGTGGGCGAAACATCTTCAAAACGTCCTCCAGTTGACGTTCACCGCCTTGGAAGTGACCAACCAGCTGCTTCACCGAGAGCTCAAAGAACAACAAGAAGAGGAGCGTCGCCGTCGAGTGATCCGACAGTACGAGGAGCTGTCCAAGAAGCTCATCGACGAGTACCGCGCCGAGGTCAACGACTACTGCAAAGCATCGCCGACCAACTTCGCAAAAGCGCATGATCGTGCGAATGCTCGTGTGCTCTCCGAATTCAAACTCACCGAAGACGCGACCGTCGACGAACATTGCAACCTGACCGCTGCGTTCCACGCTTCGTTGAAGACGACGTACGAGAACCTCCGTTCGCTCAACAAGCTCGAAGCCGACAAACGCCGCGAGAACGACAACAAAACGATGGAAAATGGACGTCGCGAACAAGTGCTCAGTCTCTACACTGCCCGTTCCAACAAGCTCATCGACGAGTACCGCACCGAAGTCAAGAAGTACTGCAACGGCGTGCCGACGGAGTTCTTCGAAGCGCATGAGTGTGCGTCTGCTCGTGTGCTCTCCGAATTCAACAACGAGCCCCATCCCAAAGGCGCGACCGTCGACGAGCACAACAAAATGGTCACTGCGTTCAAGGAAAGCCTGAAAAAGGCCTACGATGACCTCATTGCCGTCAACAAGGCCGAAGAGAAGCACCACCCGTTGGTTCGCGTGGGCGGCATCGCAATTGCAGGAGGCGGTGCTGCTGCGTGTGTTGCCGCTGCTCCCTCTGTCCTTTGTGCCGCTTCAGTCGGCGCGGCGGTCATTGGATTTGTTTTGGGAACAATTGCTATCGCAGAAACTCTTGAGGGTGTTGGTGACATTTACGATCGTGCCACACGAAAGCCGGTCGAATCGAATGCCTCGACAGCTCAAGAAGCCCCGAGTGACCCGAAAGAATCGACCGAATCGAAGGCTTCGAATTCGCTCGAGACGGTCAAATGATCTCCTTCTCCGCCACCTTCTTTCCACTCATTTCTTCACGTTCCACTCATTTTTGCATTTCCACCTTTTAATCGCGTGTACACGTCTTTTTGCTGACCGAAATGCCGTGTTTCTTGCAGTAAACGATCGCACCCTTTATTCGTCGAGTCATCCGGGCAAACATTTCTAAGCAACAAATGAAACTGCCTGTCCATTCCTATCGTTTGTTTAGTCGGCCGTAGTTTCGTTTGAATTTCCCCGCATTGAAAAGTAATCAATAAATCTAGTGTTGAGATCGGTCGTCTTGTTTCGTCTGCCATTAAAGAAGATTGGTCGTAAAAACAAATAAGAAGGAAGGCGAGCGACTGGCTGCCGCTACCTCTCACTCGAACAACTGAGTGGACGCCGCTGCTTGCGTTCGAACACAAACAGCGACCATCTTCGAACTCCCTGCTGGCCGCCCGCTTCCCAGCTGCCGGAGAGTGTTGACTTCCGCACGGCGCGCTCAACTTGCTTACCGCCGATCTTGCGACAGTACAAAGCTTCTGCGGCCACTCCTATTGTCGATTGTTCCCACTAGTCGTGTTCGAGGAGAACGCCGGGAATGCCGAACGTTCCGCTTAGCTTACAGTCTCTTGTTCCTTCTTTTGAGGCAGTTGATGCTCTTGAACAGAACGTGATGGAAAATGAATAGTGTGAATAAATAAGAGACATTCGGGGCTCGTTTGAAACCTCGGGAGTAACTGAACACTTGCGTTTAACCGATCAAGGGTCTGTTTGAAACGACATGTCGAATTGGTCGCTAACTTCATTGATCACGAGCAAGCGAGGGAAGAACCCGACAGAATCAAAGATCAAGTAAATTAGGCGGAGGAGCGATGGGGCAGCCACAAGGTGACCATCCGGCGGAACTGCGGGAAGCGGAAGAAACAAACGATGCACTGGCTGGGTAGTAGGAACGTGAACATACACATCGTCGCCTGCCCGACCACAAAGCCGCCGTCGAACTCGTCGAAGGTGAGCAGAAAAATGTTGCCCGCAATCACGATTAAGGGCGCGTAGTAGAAGATTAACGCCGTGATGAACTGCGCCGACAGGACTTTGTAGACCGCCAGTTGGAGCTGCAAACACGAATTAATACATAGAAGCAGTTCAATCAAATTAACTCACCTCGTAGGTTTTCGGCTGAACGATCCGACTGGTCGAGTTGATCGCGCGGTAGGCGGCGAAGTTGGCCGCAAAGGAAAACGCAACGAGCAGCATCGTGATCACGATGACCAGTCCGGCGATCGCGGCGACCTCCGGCTCGTCGCTGATCTTCGTGAGGACCAGCGAGGGCCGATCTCCCCGCACTTGCATCAAATTCAAACGAACCAAATCGTTCGTTGTGAGTTGGTACTCGTCGATCTTCCAAATCAACACGAAGTTCGTCGCAAAGTGGACGAAAGTGATTAGGGCGACGAAGAGGACGATGTTCCGTGTCGAAGAGAACCAATCGATCAAAGCGGAGAGACGGCGCGAAGCGAAGATGTTCAGCCGGAGGGATTGCATCAGAAGGGCAACGAAGAGGATGACAGCGAGCACCTGCACGCCGGTGAACGTGAACCACGCGCCCACGAGAAAGCCGAACGGACCGAAGTACCGCAGCGGGCCGAGCGCGTAGCCGCCGAAGTAGGGCGGCATGATGGCCGGCGTCCAGCTCGTGAAGAACACGTGATTCACCCTAAAGCACAAACGATCATCCATTCTGCCCTCCTTTTTGCGTTAGTGTTTGAATATCTCCTCATGAACCTCTCTAACAACTACCCACGTTCCATTCTGGCATTTTGCCTTCCGTACGGTTACCGCTTCGTTCGCCCTCTACTGTTCTCTTTTTGACTGTTGCGTACGCGACTCGCGAACACTCACCAACAAAAGAAGACGATTAGTGTGCAAAAGCAACGGAATCCTGCCTCCATGTTCGTGGAGCGACGCGTAAAGAAGAACATCATAAGAGCGGCGACCAGCGCGTTGATGGCGGTCATGACATTGAGGAACCACAACAAGTATTGCTCCCAGGCTTCCACGAACCCGTGCACCGCCAGAACGGAGGCATTCGGGGTCATCATCGCGAAAAGAAGAAAACGAGGCAAAGGTGCCTTAAGAAGAATAAACGGCGCGAAATGGCCGTGAATTTACGACCTGCACGGCCCATTCGCCTGTGCTTCAGTCGTTGCCCGAATGCAATTACGAGCGTAAGTTGATTGGATTTGCGACTGCCGCCGTCTGTGTCACGGGACATTGCGGTCGCTGCTGGTATTCGCAATTTTCGAAAGCATCGAAGCTACGTGCAAACGGCGACAGGCCTTTTAAAATAATTTGAAGTTTTAGTTCTTTAGCAGATATTGTTTGTTTGTGCAACCTGTACCCCAGAGTGTTACACGCCGTCCGCTTTGGGTTGATTGAATTCTTCTGAGCTTGTTTCGAACTTCGTTTCCGCACGTAGTCGATCGTTGAACTCAATGCATACCGTTCTGTTTGCAGCCTAGCTGCGTTTTGTGAAGAGCAGACGGCGTTTGTCTCCAACGTTCAAACCACAAGACAAACAGTACACTGCTTTTTCGGTCTCCAAATGCAGACCATCTGTTAAAGAACGTCATAAATCGATCGTTAACAAGCGCTGTTCTAACGGAAGCATGTTCCTGCATGTTATTGCCGCTTTCTTCGTCCTCCTGCTCGTCGACAACTTCCACTGAAAACGACGGACGAGGCTTGCCGCTCGAGCCCCGCGCCGTGGCCGCTGCTCGGCAACTCGGCCGCCTTCAAGCGCCGCCCGTACGCGGCGCTCGACGAGTGGCGGCGCCGTCGTGTTCGCCGACTACGCGACGATCCACGAGACGCTCGTGAACGGGCGGACGCGTTCGCCGCGCGCTTTTCGCTGGGCGCCCAGAGCCGCCTGATGCGCGGCGGCCGCTTCGGCACCCTCGAGGCGGCGGGCGACCGGTGGCGCGAACAGCGGCGATTCATTCTGCAGACGTTCCGGTACTCCCCTTCCTCTCCTTAACCTCCTGCGGAACCTCATGGAGCAGAAGATTCACGCCCAAAGCGAACAGTCGGTGCAGGCGGCAAACGAGACGATCGACCTGTCCGAAATGATCGAGCGGTGCGTCGGCAGCGTGATCTGCCGGATGCTGTTCGGGCACGGCTTCGCGAAGGTTCCTTCCGTCCATCTTCCCACTCATATCTTCGTTCCAGTACGATTTCCTTGAGTACAAGCGGCTGCTGCTTCACGTGAGCGGGAACTTCTTCAATCCCCGCGGTGGTCGCCGCCTGCAACATCAACGCTTCGTTCAAGCAATGAAACGAGCACTCGTGTGTTGCCAGGCGTCGAACATCTCGCCTTCTTCTCCTCGCGGTACGCCCGATGGAAGGCGACGTACGAGGATCTCCGCTCCTTTTTCGAGCAGCAAATCGACGAACACGACCGGCGGTTGGAGGCGGTCGACGTGCGGGAGGATCAGCTCGACGACTTTGTTTTCGTTTTCTTCCATAAGGGAAGTCCAGAGCGTTCAGCTCACTTGCACTCGCTTGTTTGCAGCAAGGATCACCTCCACGTGATGGTCTGCGACCTGTTCCTCGCCGATCAGGACACGACTTCGAACACGCTCGGCTTCCTCAACCACCCGGGGGTCGGGCGGAGGGTCGGGCGGGAGTTGGCGGAGACGAGCGGCAGCCGGCGGTTGATCCAAACGGCCGACCTCTCATTTGCTTTATTTCAGCAACGGAAGCTCCTTTACACCGGCTGTAAGAAACGCAACGCCTCTGCAACCTCGTGCCATTGAATCTCTTCCACGTGAACACGAAAGAAGCGGCCGGCTGCCCGCCGGCACGTGCATCGTCCCGCAGATCTCCGCCGTTCTGTTCGACGAGCGGTCGAACAACAAGCCCGCAGTTCGCGGTTTCTTCCAGCACTTCCCCAAACCGCACGCCTTCGATCCGCAGCGCTCCCTGGACGCCGGCGGCCACTTGAAGTCGGTGGAGGAGTTCGCCCCCTTCTATGTGGGCAAACGCTCTTGTTTGGGTGAGTCGCTGGCCCGAATGGAGCTCTTCCTCATCGCCGCCAACCTCTTCAACCGCTTCCACGTCGAGCCGGAAGATCGGCAGCGTCCGACGAGCATGCGGCCGATCGCGAACTTCGCCGCTCGCTCGACGCCGTTCCGCGTTCGTGTCCGCTCTCGTTATTGATTCGGATGAATAAACGGCGGTTGATAGACGAGGGCAGTAGTCCCATGAAAAGCGGTTAGTGATTCCACTGCCTTGTTGCACTTGCAATCCCTTGTTGTCAGTTGCCCATTCCAAGCGCATTGCTCGCGCGTTTGATTCAGTTGCAACAACAACGCAACAAAAAGCCCCGGCGTTTCCGCAAGACCGCCGCCACTGCTTTCTCGTGGGCAACAGAGTGGCGAGCAAGCGGGAAGGCACTGCGGAAAAAGAGCCACACGCTGCAGAGAAGGTCACGTGCGGGTGGGCAGGCAGGCGGCAGCGCGTGCGGGAAGGAAAGAAAGTCGTGTGCGGGCGGGCGAGTGACCATTCGGCCGCTTCTTTCGGTCCACTCGCTCGCTCGCCGCTTTCGACACGCCGGGGCGCTTCTTTCGGGTTGTTTTCGGCAAGAAATCGATCGAATTCGCTTGAAATCTTGGCGGAAATTCGTGGCAACTGCGGAAATCACTCCTCTTTCGTTCGTTTAGCCCCCACTCGATCGACCGGCGATGCTGTGGGAACTCCGCCTGCAGCAGGAGTGGCGCCGTTGGACGGCGCGCTTGCGGGAGGACGAAAACGGCCGCCTCCACCATCCAAGCGGCCTGATCGCCACGCTGCAGCGCTCGGACGGGCGGCCGGACGTCCGCGAGTGGCGTTGCGCGATCCCGCAGAGCGGAGTGCCCGGCGAGGATTTTTTGTACCCGGTGAGCTTCTTTTCGAATTGATTGTGGTGTGCATTCGCTTCTCCTGCTCGTCCCGGTGGTCCAGTGGCAATGGGCGCGGATTTGCACTGCCACTGGACGAATGGGGATTCGGAAGAGCGAATTCAGTGAATGCCACCCCAACCCAATCGATTGCAGGTGGTCCTCCGCTTCTCGGCCGCCTTCCCCGACGTGCCGCCGGACGCGCGCTTCGAGCCGCCCATTTGGCACCCGAACGTGGACCTGGAGACGGGCGCCGTCGCGTTCGCCCACGAGTGGTGGCGCCCCGAGCGCGGCGTCGAGGAGGTGCTCGAGCGACTGCGCGCGCTGCTCTCCGAACCCCAGCGGTCGGTCGTCCTGAACGACGAGGCGCATCGCCTCTACGTGGGCAATTGGTGAGTTTCCTCTTGCTTTTGCTTGTTCGCATCGTTGTCGTTTGCTGGGAAAAGTACGCGCAGATGGTCCGCAGCCAGTCGACGCACTTCAAAGCCGAAGACATCCGCCCGACCTTCGATTTGAGCCGCACGGCGATGAGCACTCCGTTCTGGTCGCTCTCCGACAACTCCGCGAATCCGCCGGCCGATCGCGCGGCCGTGTCGACTTCAGCGCAGGACGCGGCGGTCCGACGATTTGCGGAGCGCTTCGAAGCGATGCGGTTGGCGCACGAGGCCGCGCAGCCGACTTCTTCGGCCGCTCCGCCCGTTGCGGAAGAGCGAGGGAGCGACTCGAACTTGCCGCCCGCTTCCGCTTGGCCCGTCGTGCCCACGCACGTTCCCTACGCTCAACAGGCTGCCGCCGAGATGCCCGCCGAAGCTCTGGTTGAAGCGGTGGACGAGCAGTCGGTGCTGCTGCGGGACTTCGACTCGCCGGCCGCTTCGCCCGTCCCGTCCGATGAGGCGACCGTCGAACAGCCGCCCACTCCCTCCGCGCAAGGACCTGCAAAAGCAACCGCCGGAACGTCTGCCAAAACGTTTAAAGAGTGGTACGCTGAACAGACCGCTCTAATGATCGAAGAGGCCGCCGAAGCGACCACTCGATCCGCCGAAGCGCCGCAGGAAGTCGCGCCGTTTGCCCGGCATGCGGACGCGATCTTCCGCGAGCTCCAAGCGACCGGCCGCCCGGAATTGGCGCGCGAACTGCGGCAGAAGGTGGTCGAAGTCGTGAACGTGTACGACGCGAAGCTCGGCCAGAAGGAGGCGCCCGCCGTTTGCGAAGAGAAGCCGCCAGTCGCCCACCAACGGAAGCCCCTCTGCTTGGAAGAGTGCGAGCAAGAAGACCGCGAATCCGAGCAACAGCGGGCGGAAAAAGAGCGCAAACAACGGGAGCTTGCCTTCAAGGAGTGGTTTCAAAGTCAACCGGGGTATAAAAGGAAGGAAGAAACCGCCCTCGCTTCTCAACCGGCCACCAAGGAGAAGGACGAGGCGGAGAGAAGCACCGCGCTTCTGGCGACCAACCAGCAGCTTCTGCAACAAATCCAGACGCTGACGAGCCGGCTGGAACAACTCCAAGTGAAGATCGGCGCCTCAAACGCCGCCCAGCAGCCCCCTGTTACCGACCCACCTGCTCAACCGGTGGAAGACGAGTCCGTCGTTCGGGCAAAGGAGCACCAGTATCTTCTTTCCCGTCGCCTTCAACTGCTGGAGCGGCAGGAAGACAACCTGATCGTTCCGCCCGACGTCCCTTTGGCCTTCTTGACTGCTGGAATCCAAGCGAAGCCCGAACAGCCAACCATGGAGGAAACGACCAAAGAGCGAGTCGCCGGTTGGCTGGAAGCTCAGAACCGAACGGAGGGATCGACGGACGACTCGACGATCAGCAGTGACGACCTGGTCGTGATCGACTCCGACTGCCAATGAGTTTCTCCTGTTCCTCATCGCACTCCATGTCTAGCTGTTTTCTTAATGAATTCACAGCACCTCTTCAGTTTAAAAGCCACAAATAAACCGAGCAATCAATTTTCTTCTGATTAGGGCATTTAAGTTTTCTGTTCTGCCGTTTTAGCAATTAGCCTTCCAATTAGGATAGGCAGTAGCGTAGCTTACCGTAGCTCATTAATGCATTCCATCTCCTTCATTCTCCAGCCTCCTCTGTATACACTCCACTCTCTTCCGTTTGTATTCGAAGTAAAGACATGCAAATAAACATCACGTAACAACTTGCCCCTGGAAAGAAAAGGAAGCTGAAACATACTGGCTGAGCTCGCCGGAATCATGCTTGAGATCTTGCTTGGGTCCCGCCTTGTGGACCACTTCGGCGAACACTCAACACCATCTCGCGGTCGCAACCAACAAACGGTTTGTTCACAAAATGCAGGAAGACGTGTAAAAACAATCAGTGAACGCAAAGCTCAACTCGACCCCTTCGCCGCTTGCCCCGTCCAAAGACGCGCCGAGTGGACTTCCGCGAGCACGTGAGCGAGCGAGCGAGCGAGCGAGTGGACGAGCGGCAGTGCAGAGCGACGGGGGCGAAAAGCGGGAGGTCCGCGTGTGGGCATGCGGGTGGGTGGGCGACACGCTCGGTCTTTTCGCTCTTTCCACTCGCTCCGCCGAATACGCGGGGCGCATCGCTCGGCGCTTTTTTTCTGCGAGAAGTCGGGGGAAAGTTTCTTGAATGCGCTCAATCCTGAACGAAAATCCGTGAATTCCTCGTGACTTTCGCCTTCCAATCGCAGCGGCCTTATTTCTCGTCTGTTTAGAGCCCCAATCAAGCAGCAATGACGGCGCATAGTCGCCTGAAGACCGAATATCAACGGTGGAAGGCGAAGCTGCGCGAGGACGCCGCCGGTCGTCTCGTCCACCCGAGCGGCCTGATCGCCACGCTGCGGCCCGATTCGATGAACAACGACCGGCCGAACGTTCTCGAGTGGCGTTGCGGGATCCCGCAGAGCGGTGGAGTTGGCGAGGACTTCCTGTACCCCGTAAGCTTTTGGTTACATTGAAAAGAAGTTATATTGCGTCCCCTGTTCGCTCCATGGTTTAGTGTGAGTAAGCAAAGATTTACGGGCGTGTTCTTTGCACTGAATCTTGTGGATGTCTAGAGAAAGCAAATCCACAGTCATTCCACTGCCCACTCTTTCCAACCCACTCTTGTTTGCATGTGGTGCTCTACTTCTCGGAAGAGTTCCCGCGCGAACCGCCGAACGTGCGCTTCGAGCCGCCTTTCTGGCATCCGAACGTCGACCCGCAGACGGGCGCCGTCGGGCTGCCCGCGTTCCTCGACGGCTGGCGGCCGGAGACGAGCGTCGAGGAGATGCTCGAGCAGATCCGCGAGCTGTTCGCCCACCCGCAGCCCTCGCCGATTCTCAACGAACACGCCGCCCACTTTTACGTGGATCCGTCGTGAGTTCCCGCTCGTTTCTTCGGTTGAATCGCTGCGAATTGCAGGGGAATGTACGAGTGGACGATCCGCAGTCAAGCGAATCGCTTCAAGGCGGCCGACATCCTGCCGACGTTCGATTTGAGGCGAGCGGCCATGCAGACCGACTTCTGTTCGTTGCCGCCGTCGAGCTTAACGGACACTTCGATCGACCGTTCACGCTCTCGGAAGTCCGTGAACAGCATCGCGGCCAAATTGACTCAAATGCGAATGAACACCGCCCAGTTGAACGCCGAAGCCGACCAGCCGACTTCGTCGCGTGCTTCCGCTCCGCCCGCTGAAGGTGCCGTTGAGGTTCCGGTCGAGGAAACGCGCCAACGAGCAGAAGTGGTGAAGCGGAAGCCGACGCCCGCCCCCTCCGCCTCGTCTGTCGAAAAGAACGCTCAACCGATCAAAGTCCACTCCGGAGTTCGCGCCGAAGAAGTGAGCGGGCAAGTGGAAGCGGTGGAGTTGGAGCTGCCGCCGACCGCTCCCTCCGACGAAGAGCTCGCCCACGCGGCCGAGAATCCGATCGCCTTTTCGGTCGAACAGATCGTCGAGCAGTCGCCCCCTTCTGCTCCACCCGTTTCTCCGTCTTCTCAACCGTCTGCTGAAGCGAGCGCTGAAGTCAGCGTTGAAACGATTACGCCACCGTCCGAAGCGGCGACCGAATCTGGCAGTCCGACGATCAACCCAACAGCCGAAGAGCAGCCGTCCACTCCCGCCGTCCAAGCGCCCGAGGAAGCGACTGTCCAGTCGACCGAAGCGACCGCCGACGAGCCGCCCGCCCCGCCGGAAGTCGCGCCGTTCGCCCAGCACGCGGACGCGATCTTCCGCGAGCTGCAGGCGGCCGGCCGGGCGGATTTGGCGCGCGAACTCCGCCGGAAGGTCCTCAAAGTCGCGAACAAATTCGACGAGAAGCTCGACCGCCGGGAGCCGCCCGCCGACCGCCCGAAGCGAGCCGGCGGGGACGCCGCGATCGTCGAGCAGAAGCAGCAGCCGCTCACCGACGATCCGAAGCCCCAACCGTCCGTCCAGCAGCCAACGGCCGGCATGTTCGTCCTCAACCCGGACGCAAGGAACGTCGGCAGCCATCCAGTGGACGCGTCTTTGCGGATTCCACGCCCCCAATTCACGCGACCGACCGTCCCGATCGCCCAGCCAGTTGTGCGGAAGCCGAGGCATTTGGTAGCAAAGCGGCGAGTGGAAAAGCAGAAGGACGCCCCGATCGCTCAGCCGATGGAGGGGAAAAGGAAGCTGTTGGTAGCGCAGAAGCGAGCGGAGGAGCAGAAAGACGCCCCGACTCCCGCCCAGCAATCGCCGACCGTCGTCCATGTTCCGAAAGCTTCGAACACTCTCAACGTCCAGCTGGATGGGAAGACGAAGGCGAAAGGATTTATCGATGTGCCGAGGCTCCAACAGGCCACCTTTCACATGTCAGCGGAGGAACGACAACGCCTGTTCGCTGATGTGCTCGCCATCTCCAAGTCGCGCACCGCCGTGCCCGCTCGGGGAGTTCCGAAGAAGTCCCAACCCCCGGTCGCCAACCTCAACGAAGTGCCGCAACAGGCGGCAAGACAAGCGCATGAGCAGAAGGACGATCTGATCATCGCCGAGAAGCCGCCAGTCGTCGCCCACGTTCCGGAAGTTTCGAGTAGTCCCGCCGCTCAACCAAATGATCCAACCGCTCAACCGGACGCGCAGAAGAAGGCGAAAGCGGCCGTCGATATGGAGCAGCTTCAACAAATGAACACCTCCCACATGTCGGAGGAGGAACGACGACGACTGTTCGCCAACCTGGCCGCCATCCAAAAGTCGCGCGCCGCCGTGACCGCTCCGAGTGCGCCGAGCGCCCAGCCGGTGGAGCAGACGAAGACCCTCGTGAAAGAGAAGAAGGACGTCTCTTCTGAAGTTCCAAAGTCCCCGCCGCAAACATCCAGTGTGCCGATCGCCCCCATCGATGTGCAGAAGAAGCTCGAAGAAGCGACGCGTGGGCTTGGTTTGACGCCCCAACAAGCCGCCGCTCTTCAGCAGGGCGTCCCGAACCTGACGCCGGCACAACTACGGCTACTGCTTGAAAGCCTGACCGCCGCCAACAAGCAGCTGACCGCTTCAACCGCTCAGCCGACCGGACAGAAGAAGATGGCAGAGGCGTGGCTTGCTTCAGATGTGGCGGCCCATCAATCAGCTCTACTGCGGCAAGCCTTGAAAAAGCCAGACGATCAACAACGACAAGCGATGGCCGCTTCGGGCGCCTCTCAGAAGCGACCGGGCTGCTCCAGCTCGACAAAATTTGCTGCAATGCTCGTACAACTGATGGAGCACCAGCAAAAGCAACCATCGAAGCGTGAAGCTCTCCGGCAAGCCCATCTGCACACTTTCGCGGAAGAACTCCAGGCGGCGGTCAACCAACCGAACGTGAAGATGTCACAGGCGGTTCTCATGCAGCACGTCTCGAAGCTGTGGGCACCGCATCAACGAGCGATCGACGACGCGCTGCTCGACGATGCCCTGAATGCCGCCAAAACACAGCCAAGCGCCGTCCCTTCGTTACCGATTCCCGCCGCCAAACCCGCTGAAGTGCCGCAGGAAGCGCAGAATCGAGCGGAGAAGCAGAAGGACGTCTCGATCACCGCCGAGAAGCCGCCGGCCGTCGTCTCCGAGCCGGGGATTCCGATGGGCGCGGTCGTGTCCGTCGTCCAACCGCTGGATCAATCGATGAACCACGCGGAAGAGTGGAAGGACCGCTTCGTCCCAATCCAGAAGCCAATGGCGATGGGCGTCGAGCTACCGGGCGGGCCAAACATTCAATCGCTCGTGGCCAAGATGCCGGAAGAGAAGCAGTTTTGCCTCCTTCGATCGCACCAGCAAGCACTCTTCAAGCAGCTGCACCCGGAGCTGTGGGAGGAGCAACAACGCCAGCAGGTCGCCGCCCTGGCCGCCGCCCAGGAGCCGCCGATCGCCGTCCCGACGTCGCCGATTTCTGCCGCCCAACTCGCGCGAATCCTCGAAGCGCCGGCGAAGCGAGCGGGCCGACGTGACGCTCAGCTGGACGCCCTCGTCGCCCTCCACAAGCCGCCGGTCGTTCTCTCGCCGGAGGAGCGCCTGACCGCCCACTACGCGTACTTCGGGCGGCAAGTGCGGGCGTTCGTCGACCGCCTTCAACGGAAGAACGAGCAGACGCCGGAGGAAGCGGAGAAGACCGCCGCTCTGTTGACCGCCAACCGCGAGCTCCTGCAGCAAATCCAGACGCTCACCGGCCAGCTGCAAAGCGGGAAGGTGCAAGGCGGGAAGGTGGACCCTCGGCCTGTCACCGAGAAGCCGCCGCTCGGCGCTTCAATGGAACAAATCGCCGCTCTCACCGCTCAACCGGCCGGGCAGAAGCCGGAATCCCAAGAGCGTGTTCGTGCGCTGGCTTCAGTCGAGTACATCACTCAACGCCTTCGGAAAGCGGAGGAGCAACAGCAGCGGCAGAAAGAGGATCCCGTCGTCCAGAAGCCGCCGACCGACGCACCGATGGAGGAAATCGCCGCTCCGATCGCTCAAACGGTGAAAGTAACGACGCACAGCGGAGAGACCGTCAATATCCGAGAGGACACTTATGATTACACCATGCAACTCATGCGGATGGAGCAGCAGCAAGAAGGGAACCCCGCCGCCGACCCTCCCCAGCAACCGGTCGCCGTCAACATGGGCGGTGCTGTCGCGCCGACCGCTCCTACCGCCTCGACCGCTCAACCGATGGATGGGAAGAATGATGGGGAGAAGTGGGCCGACACCCTTGCCGCTCTCACCGCCTCTCTGCCGCAACCGACCGCCGTCCACGGGACGGCCACACCGACCGCCCCGACTGGCGAAGAGCCCCGCCAATCGACCTCAAAGCAGACGGAATCGCCGATCAGTTCGGACGTGAGCCTGTTGGACACCGACGACTCGTCGGACGACTCGACGATCGACGACGACCTCGTTGTGATCGACTCCAACGTCCAATGAGCTTCTTTTCATTCCGACTGCAATCCACTCATCTTCAATGTGCATTCTTTTGTTCTCCAACTTCAACAAGATCCACTAAATGCAAGGATTCTTTGTTTCTTTAGGCTTCGAGTAGTGGATTTGGTTTGTAGCAATAGGAGGTGTAATGTAACCGTTTCTACTCGTCTTAACATCCTACCTCATCTTTTTTGCCTACCTCTGTTGTACACACTTCATCCTTCTTCGATTTGTAAGTGAATCAAGAAGAAACACAAAAAAGACCACAAGACGACGCGCTGGTTTGTTGAACCAGCGGTTGACGGCGCTTCGCGCCGTCCCCAGCTGGGGGAGTCGTTAGACTGGTGCGTATCGAATTCTTTTGTCGACTTCGCTTGACCAACCGGGGGCTAGTTGCAAAGAAAGAACGCCGCAACGCATCTCACAAAAGATCTGGTTCAATTCAAACTTGGCGGGTTGTCAGTTTCAGAATTAAAATTTCCTGCTTACTCCATTTTGCTTTCACGACCCCAAGGAAAACGGATGCGAATAGCGAGAGCCGTTTGCAATTGCAATTTTTGAGTACGATGGCCCGCACATCGCTATGCGCCCTTTGCGGACGATGTCAAACATGATGTTTGATCCCCGAAAGTGGAGAAAGTGAGTGGTAGTTGCAGCGAGCAAAGAACCCGACCGCAAAGGTAAAGTGCAGAACTTCACCACATAACGCTCCATTACTTCTCGACAACTAATCGTATAAAAAATCTAAAACGGTGATCAGACGGGCAACTACGTGCTCGACATTTCCGCCCAGTTTCAGAAGAATCGGTCCACTCATGGCCAAACCCGCCCGCTGTTTGCGCGATATCAGGGGTCTGGTTCGCGGGAGCCGCAGTGGCCAAGTGGGCCTAGGACACCAACAATATGCAATTCGCTGAAAAGCCCAGATTCTGCGCTTTCGAACGAGCCCACATTCATGTTATGACGTCAATTGTGCAATAAAAACGGCGGGGTTGAAATTTGCCGAAATTTCCAAACCGACACAAAATCTTAGGTCCATGAGCCTGAGATCCTGGCACCTCCTTCCAACTCAAGTGCGGGTTCAAAAGACTCGCTGAACCGTCTTTGAGGGAGGATCTTTTTTGTTTGTCGAATAAAATTCTGGTAGGCGCGAACGGCCCCTTTGAGTGTGGACCTCTTCGATTTTTCGTCCGACCATTTCGTCTTTGGGCGATCACAACTTCCTTCTCCAACATTTCCTGTCGATGCCGTCAACTCATGAAATGTTCTTAGTTTCAAGGCGCATCTTTTCGTCCACAGGGCGGGTGAATTTGGCCGTGCGCAAAAAACGGTACGGCGTGGAACGTTTGGAAAGGAACGTTGAACGTGCCCGCCGGCGGTCGAGATGCACATGTTCGGAGCCCGCACAGGCACTTTACTGTAGCCAGAAAAAAATTCAGCTCTCGTAGTCGACGTATAAAAGAATTGAGAGGTGGTTTGTGACGGACAGAAAAAGCCACATTCTTTCGTGCCAGCGCGTGAGTGCGCCCTTTCAACGTGTAGATTTTTGGGACGATGGGCAGAAAAGTGAGAAGCAATGGGCGGGAACGTGGTGAAAAGGCTGGCGGAGTGTTTGGTTCTTGTTCAAAGAAACGAATCTGGTCTCCTGCTCCCTTCATCAAAAGGCAATAAAGGAGCTCAGGAAACGAGTAGACAGAGTTCACGATCAAACGAATCGTTTCGCAACAGGCAAGATCAACCGGCAGCTGTGTTGTGACCTCTTTGTGGACCACTCGAACGGCTCGCTGGTGCTGCTGTCGAACGGGAGCTCGCTGCGTGCCGTCCAGAACGAGCGGCCCGCCCTGGAGTGCGCCGCCGTCTTCTTGCGGAAGGCGGCGCTCATCGCGCTCGAGATCGTCCTGAAGTCTCGCGGAGTCCACCACGTCGGCGTGCCGTCCGTCATTTTCGACCGGTTAACGGCGAAAAGCGCGGGATTTCGGGGTTGCGCAATGGCCGCAAGAACGAGATGTTGCTTCAAGCTCGCCATAGTGTTGCGTGCTCCCTCTTTGTTCATCCTTTTGCTCCCCAACTCCCGACTACAAACGAGAGGCGGTTTATTTGCACTAGACACGTCTAAGCAGCAGTGCAGAAGAAACTCAGCTCGATTCCGTTGGTCACCTCGCACGTCCACGCATTCGTGATCTTCGCGCCGCACCCGCTGACCTGCCGGAGCAAAGCCGCATCAAAATTCGCGGTCTTCCGCGTGAACTCCGTGTGCGAGAAGAAGAAGTGGGCAGCAGCCGCCAGCCATTTCTCATGGTCCTCCTTCTGAACGGCTCGGATTACTTCAGTAACTGGTCCGAAACTCACGGTCTTCTTTTTGTGCTTCAAGGGTTGAATCGGGACGACGATGTGGACGCACGAGAGTCCCGCCCGTTCCGCACATTCGGCCACTCGCAACGAACGAGCGAGCAGGTGTTGGAGCAGCGAGTGGAAGCGACATCCGTTGGTCTGCGTCTCTCGAGTGATCGAAAGCTGAACCGAAGAGAACTCAGCGCAAAATCCTGAGGAAAGATTCTCGCAACGATCACCAAAGAACGGAGTGGTTGTTGAGTGAGCGGAGGTTCTCGAAAGCCGCCCGCAAGACCCGAGTCTCCTGTTCGCCCAGCGAGCGGTCGGGAATCGGCCGCGAGAAGTTGCACAACGGATCTTTAGGTCGACGATCCCCGTTTGCACGACTTCGTTCCGTTCGAAGCTAAACGAAGAAGAATTGACGTGCACAGTGCGATGAAACAAACGGTCCATTCGCTGCGATGTCCGCAACGCACTTCCGGATCGAAATCTGGCCGACGGGCGAGCGGAAGAGAGCGGCGTGGTCTAAAAGCAGTCGATTAAGCGGCGACGAGAGGAAGGGCGTACGAGTCGGCTCGTCGTTCCAGCTCCAAACTTCGGTCTTCCCGACCGTCTTCGTCGCGGCCAGGAGGTGGTCGTGGTGGCAGGCGGACCGGATTTCGAGGCGGCAGACCGGGAGGAAGTCGTCGAAGAGGTGGACAACCCACGCCTGCTTGTGAGCGCGAAAGATGTGCAGCACGATGAGCTCCAGCTTGCGGAGAGCTGAAGGAGAGAATGCACACAAAAAATGCAACGAAACGAACCGTTCAGCGCGTACAAACCCCGCAGGATCGTGCGGAGATCGCCGAAGCCGATCGGAAGGTCCGCGGCGAAAAACAGCCGCAATTGGCGCGTGTCGGTCAGTCCCAATCGCAGCAACGCCACAAAGGAAGCCGCCGACACGAGGCTTTGATGTACGAAGGCATGGCACGAGGCTGCGGAGACGTAGGAGTGATCGCCCAGCTCGAGCGACGGCATCTGCTCGTCGACCGGCGTCTTGCTCCGCTCGTCCGGCGCGAAGAAGGCGGTCGAGTTCGCGCGCGAGCAGAAGAACATCCGCAGAGTGAACAAGCGGAACAGGACGCCGTTTTCGTTCACGTAATGTTCCACCTGCATGTCCAGCGCGTGGCGCAGGAGCCCTCGGCGGGCACCGACTCGGAACTTTGGCTTCTTTTCGTTCATCGAGCGCGAATTGAGGAGGAGGACGAGGGAAAAGCGAAAATGCGGCGCGTCGATCAGGCCGACCGCGCAAGCATGCAAGTAAGCAGAACGTGGATTGCTGATCGCGTCGACCACGATCCGTTGTTCGCCCTGCGCGCACACCATCGCATGCAAGCGGACACTAGCGCCTATCCTTTTGGTTAGTTGCTTGCCTCCCAATTTGGCGAGGCGAGAGACGGCAACAAAAATTAGGCGCGAATGCACTGCGCGTTGTTCGACGCGGCGGGCAAGCGTTCCATCGGAGCCGAACAGTCTCGTGTGCAGCGCGACGACAACCCAAGTGTTCGTAGGCTAAGAACTGTTCGTTGCACGTTCGATCGCTTTGCAAAGCGTCCCGTGGCCTAACGAAAAGATGTTGCTTTCATTCTTGCGCGGCTTCGAGTGCGCTCGTCAGTGATGCCCTTCGCGCATCGAATTATTCATAGTACATCGTGCGACAAACATAAACAAACGCAACGGTTTATCGAAATCAAGTGCGTCAACGAGCTTGGGTGAAAAAGAAACTGAAATTGATGCCTTTCTCCATTTGCCACGTCCAAACGTGCGCGATCTTCTGACCCAGACGCGCGTAGAGGTCGACCGGAACGGCGTCGAGAGCGCCAGTTTTGGGCGTGAATTTTGTGTGTGGCCCAAAGAACGTGCGGAGAGCCACCAGTTCCCGTTTGTAACTCTCCTACATTCTTGAACTTGATCGTTAAATACGGAGAAACATACGCGGTTGTCCTTGGGAAGTGGAAGTATCATTCTGGCCGTAATGTGGACTCGCAGAAGGCGGGCTCGTTTTGCACATTCGGCCACGCAAATCGCCCGGTCGACCATGTAGAAAAAATTCCCGTACGCGCTGTCCTGAATACGTGCGGGTTAAAGCGAAGAATTTAATTCAATACTCACTCCTTGCAAGCGTCTAAAGTTTCCAACACAAACATGAAGAAAGAACTTGTCGTTCAGCGAACGCAGATTCTTCATAGCCGTTTCGAGAGTCCGCGAGAGTTCTTTGCCGCCCGCACACTCGCTGGTCGGGACCAACCAGTAGGCGTGGGGGCAAAAACAGCACCGCGGAAATTCGATTACCACGTGTTCCACGATTTCGTTCCGCTCGAAGCTAAACAAAAGGTTTAGTGCGCAAAGCTGCATGACAACCTACGGTCCATTTGTCGCAATGTCCGCAAGATGCCCGTTGGCCCAAATCTGACGAGCGGATGCGCGGAAGAGCGGGACGAGGTCTAAAACGATCGGGTAATTAGTTTTATTACAAAGAGGAAACACAATGCGGTTTGTTCGATTTCCGGTAGAAACTCACAAGTTCAAACGACTGCTGACGAGCAATAAGGAAGTCGTGGGCACAGCCCGTTTCGAGTTCGACGATGGCGTTTGGGTGGAAATCGCGTAGCAGCTGGACAATCCACGGCTCCTTGTGATTTCGCACAATGCTCAGTTCGACCCTTTTGATGATTCGAAGACCTGAACACCAAAATGAGTCCTGCGCTTCAACACGACCAACCTTTCAGGGCTCCTAATACCAACGCCATTTTGCGGAGTCCATCGAAGTTGAAAGATGGGTTAGACAAACGCGCATTTGGACATGAGGAATGTGCGTCTGGCTCAGCCACAGAAAGCGCACGAGCGACTCCACGGACAAGTTCTCTTCTGCCAGCAACAGCCCGAACGAGGCCGCTCGCACGTACGTATCATCGCCCAACCCAATTTGGAAGAGTTGCTCGCTGACGGGTTTTGCAATGCGTTTGTTCGCGGAGAAGAAGGCGGTCAAAAACGAGCGACTGCAGAAGAACATCCGCAACGTGCGCAAGCGAAGAGCCGCTCGTTCACGGAGAAAATTTGGACCTTCCGTCGGCTTGTTGTTCTCCAACAATGTGCTCAATGCGTGGACCATCATCAAACGCCGAGCATCGACTCGGAACTTTGCCTTGGGCTTTGACGAAACTTCTTGCATCTCTTGCACGATCCTCGGCTTCTTCTCCTTCTCATCGTTCGTGACGTCCGCTTTTCGTTTGATCCCGCGGTCAGCAGAGTCCGTCCGTTCGTTGGAAGACATGATTTCTGAAAGAAGGTGTAAATGTTCGCAAATAAGGCAGAAATTCGCACGAAAGAGGCTCAGTTGACAACCCCATTTAAAACGCGAATGAAAGAAATAACGCCTCTGCAGCGGATGGATGAGCAGGGCCAATGGAACGCGGCTGCAAGCCGAACGTGCCGAGCAGCGCGACCGCTCGATCGCAAGTGAGGAAGTGGACTTTGAGCATTGCACCAACCTCAAAACAACGCTCGACTTGCCGCCGCGCAGCTTGAGCGGCCGCCCCACAACGAACACTCCGCCGGGCAGTCCGCTTGATTGTGCAGAGCGACTGCTTGTCCATTGGGGGCTCGGCGATCGCCAAATGCCTCGCAGACACGCAAAAGCGTTTGGTCGCCCTCACCGCTTCGTCAACGCACAGTTCGCTACCGGGACCTCGCACACTCATACAGCGGAAAATGGCTGTTTGTTCTTTTAAAATTGTGGTGCGTGTTTTGAAACAAATGTTCCTCGTCTCGCACTCTCATTCCTTCTCGAATTAAATCCTCCACCTTCCAGGCGATGTCCCCTGCGGTCGATGACTCACCGCAAGCTCAAGCGGAAAGTCGAGGCCATCTTCGAGCCGGAGCAGAAACAGCCGAGAAGCCAGAAGAAAACGGAAGAAATTCCGCTGCAGCCTACGCCGAACGTGAAGCCGGATGTTCGTCGAGTTCGAATGTTTCATGCGTTGAGCGCCCGATTGGAGCGCAACGATCCCGCAAATGCTCCGAATATGCTTCGAATTTGGCGGGTGCGAGTTGTGTCCCCGTTTGGCTCGAACTTCTTCAAATTCGCCGATCGCTTTCCGTCCGGATTGACGCAGCTGACAGCCCGGCTGCAGGCTGCACGGTTAGTTGTAGCCAATTTCGGAAGTCAGGTGGGGCTGCGACTCTGGGCTGCAGTCGGCCAGCTGCAGTCGCATTCCGAACTTCGCTTCCCACGGTTGCAAAACAAGGGAGCGATGGGAAACAAACCAGCGAGCGCGCGCACCTGCGGCTCAAACCCCCGCGCTTCCGCACCCGAGCAATACGTTCCTGTGGTCCAGTCGGTAACGCGGCGGGATCGCAGAGCGGTCGGGTCGCCGGTTCGAATCCGGTGGGTCGTCAAAGCTGACAAAGTTAATTTGGCATGTGTGTTGGGGTTCACATCTTCTCGGGCAACCGGTACGTATCCCCGTCAGCTTAGCACTTAGCACTTAGCAGTATCAGATCGACTAAATAGCTTCATCGCGCCTGGTCGGCTGCCTTGGCTAGGGCACGTTAAAGGTTCTTTTCGGCCCCCTTTTGTTTTCCCGCTCGTCGAGAGGACGCGAGCGGCGGCTTTTTGGGTCGTTCGCCGTCCACTGCGGTCTGTTCGGTCGGCTGAGGGACGACCAATGGAAGCCGCCGTCGATTGCCTTTCGTTAGACGCTGCTGCCGATGGGAAGCGGAAAGCGCTGGGAAAAAAGGCCGTCGAACAGGCGAGCATCCACGGCGGGAGCTGCGGGCAGCCGGCCGCCCCGAGCGAGTGGTCGAGCGATCCTTCCGCTGCCACATGGCTTCTTCGTCTCTTCCCCTCCGGCGCCCCGCCCTCCCACTCTCCGACTGTCGCCGCTCTCCGCTGGAATTCGCTCGGGCGCCCGCCCGTCGGGGACATGAAGCGGCCGCTCGAGCGGAGGACGGCGTCCACCAATTTGTTTCTGCGGCGAGTGATTCAAACCGCTCAAATCGCTCGTCACAAAAGCAGAAAGCGATCTTATTCCACGAGCAAAAGGCGAGAGATACGTGTAAAAAGAGTATCGTCGGCGTTGGCTTCCGAGCGGCGTCCACTACCGGTCGGGCCCCACCGCGCTGTTCAGCCGCCGTTTGACGAGCAGCTGCCGGAGGCCGCGGGTCGTCGAGTAGGTGCGGCGGTTGAACGAGCGGGAGGACGGGAAGCTCACTTTCTGGTGGCCGGCTGGGCGGCGGCCGAGGCGACCAGGAGGGCGAGCAGGAGGACGGAAAAGAAGTAGACGTTGAGCACGAACATGGCGAGTGGGTGGGTGAAGGAACGGAATGATTCGGCCGCTCCTTCAGCCGCTTTTATCCACGCGAGCGGAAGCGAACAAGCGGGCGGTTTGACGCGAGCGGCCGGCGAGATCATCGGTCTGGCGAGAGAAGGCGAGGGCTGCTTTCGTCATAAAACGACGTTCATTTTGGCTTTGCCGCGTCACAACGGCAAACTGTAAATCAAATGGCTCACGTTCCGCTTTCTTTTGCACTCGAAAGACATCTATCACTCAAATGGTAGAAAGTTTTATTCGCTTGCAAGCTTACTCAAAAATTACACAAACACATTATTCAATTCAGATAGCTAGAAGAAGGACTTCGAACTGGAGAGTCTCGAACGGCGCCGTCCAAATGCCAACGAGTTCGCCAATCGGAAATCGTTTTTCGAGCACCGCCAGACGATCGGCAGTCGGCGCAGAAAACTGCTGTTCAGCGAAGAACTCATTCGTTGCAGCCACCACTCGTTTGTGCGCGTCCTGCATCAATGGGAAACGAATCTAAACTGGAACACCTACGGAAGTCGGCCTGGGCAGTTGAAGTTGGGCCTGCAGGCAGACTCTCGCGATGCCCGCCTCAATCGCCATGCCAAAGAGGTGAAAAAGCCAGGTAAGGAAACGCAAAAGGGCGCGTTTCAAGCGCATTTTTTCGTCCTAAGCGACACGTAACTCAAGGTCAAAAGGCGTTGCTCACCCCAAAAGTTTCTAGTCGGAAACACAGAAGTTGAAACTTGAGAGTGAACTTGTCGTTCAACGAGCGCAGATTCTTGAAAGTCGCACGGCAATCGCGGCTTCTTTGTTTGCTCCACGCGTGGATGTTGGGAGCAATCCACAAATGCGTGCTCGCTAGATTCCAACCGTAACAACGGAACTCGACCGTTTCCACGACTTCGTTCCGTTGACAACTAAAGGAAGAAGCCTGTGCCGTCTCCAACCACTTGCACTTACGGCCCATGAACAGCGATTGCCGGCACACAGTCCTCGGCAACCGTCATTTTACGAGCAGGCACACGAAAGAACGGAACAAGATCTAAACAAGTTTTTTGGTTGATAAAATCATTTCAAAAGCGTACACGGCTCGTAGTTTGCAGGGGAATAAATACACGCATGTGAAATCCCTCGCAGCTTGTGGAGGGCAAGAAAGTGGTGATGGTACGATGAAGAAATGCTGGTAATCTTCGACTGTAAATAGTCTCCGAGCATGTGGACGATCCACGACGTGTTTCGAGTTGCAAAAATCAAGACTTCCACCCATTTCAATGTTTTGGAATCTAAAAAAATAAATCCATTAGCTAGTGCAAATAAAAAACGCACGCTTCAAAATCGACAAGAATTCCGCCCACTTGCAGAGTGTTTCGTGTGTGTGTACTTCGCGGGCAACGAGGTGCATGGCCAAGCACTGCATTTCCGTTCGCCCCAACGACAGAAGGCGCTGATGTGAACCAATGCTTGCATTATCGGCTTTGAGTAATAGTAGTAGAGGGCCGCGTGACGCGCAGTAGATGGTGGCCGTTTCGTGCAAAACAAGAAACGCCCTTCCGCGCAGCTTTGGTTTTTCGGCGGGTGTGAAGAAAGCAGCCGGAAATGCGCGACAGCAGAAGAACACTCGCAGAGTGCGGAGGCGAAAAGCAGCACGAGCCTGGAAGAAGTTCGGCGCGTTTGTGGGCTCGTTGTGTTTCAACCGCGTGCTCAGCGAGAGGACCATCAGCGCTCGACGTACATCCGCCTTTAATTTTGGCTTCGAGCGGGGCATCGGCAGCATTTCGTGCTCTTTCTCTTTCTGGATTTTTGGCTCCTCCGCGTCCATGTAGAAGCTTAAATGAAAGCGAGTGTAAGGTGGGTGAATTGGAGAAAGAGCGGCGGCGACAACAGGAAAAAGCGGCAGACGAGTGGTCTGCCGCTGCCGCTCGCTCGACCAAGCGGCTGGACGCCGCCGGTTGCGTTTGAACCCACGCGAAGCGCACTTTCGAACTTTTTGCCGTCCGCTCGCTTCTCAGCAGCCCGAGCGCGTTGGCTTCCGTAGTGCGCGGCACAAACGAGCGACCATCTTCTTTCAGCAGTCCAAAGTTCATTCGGCGACCTGCTTGACCACGCACTGCATCCTCTCCAACACGGGCCCGATTGCCCGCTGTTTTGCAGCACTTGGCGGCGTAGAGAACTTGCATTTCCACCCGCCCATTCAAACGATTGCTCGCGGTAAGCGTCTCTCCGAATCGCGCGCGGTGGTTCGGCGGTCTGCTGCGCTCGTCGTGGTCATTCGTCTTCTTTGTGTTCGAGAAGATGGTCGACGCCGTGCCCGCAGCGCTCATTTCCGTTCGAGTCAAACGAGGAAAGCCATTCAAACATCACATATTTCTTTCTGGCTATCTAAGCGCTGATTTAGCTGGTGGCTACAAAAAAGCTTTTTTGAGTCCCAATGGTCGGTTTCTGTTCCACACGCGCGACTGGGCCTTGAGGGAAGTATTCGACTTTTGGACAGGAAACAGGATGTGAGTTCTTGCTTTTCGCTTCCTGACTCCGTCGTTCCAGCGATATCGCTGAGCGTGTAAGACTTGAAAAACCGGCGATCTTTCTTGGAAACAGCAAAGATGTGTTGCTTGTCTGCGTTTCGCACTTCTGCACGCCTTTGTCATGGACGTCGTTGAGTTTGGACGTCCGATCGGGACAAATGCATTCAAAGAACCATGTGTTCGAAGCGTTGGACAACAACAATTATGCCTTCGCGGGTTTCCTTTGCACCACCATACCCAACGTGTTCCTACTGTTCAAAATATCTATTGAGACTGAGGACGTGCAAGTGCTTGCGTGCCAATGGAACGTTCAAAATGCCCGACTGCTAGGAACAATCTTACGAGACCGCACTTACGACTACAGAAATGCGTATTATTACGAGAATAAGATTTTCTTTATGGCCACACAATACCATGGTAACGATGAATGCTTCTTCGGCCTTCGATTTGTTGACTTGGGCGCGTTGTGGGACGAGCAGCCATTCGAGAATGTGCCCAATTTGCATGTGCAAAAAATTGAAATAAAACCGGTGATTGCGAGTTTGTAATTTTTTCAGTCTTGCTTGAAAATTTCGAACGTGAACATGTATCTTGTTCATACCCACTTTGGCAGCAGCCACTTTTTTGCATTCAAGAACTCGCACAGTGGGCGTTGGAAGCTCTTCGACTATGACCTCGACCGCAAGACGCTTTCGTCACGCAAGCTGACGTTCAGGACCATCGGCGTCTCAGTTTTTACAGCCGTCGGAATCGAAGACGGCGTCCTCAGCATTTTCACAAACGACGGACAGTGGCTCAACTGTCAACCCCTTATTTCACAGTACCGTTACGCGATCAGGTGAGTAGCTGCGAGACGGGCAAAAAATGACTCCCACTGCTTGCAGCAAGCCGGAGAAACTGGTGCGTTTGGCGTGGTTCGCTCGCCCGAGTGCCGTCGACGCGTCCGCGTTCGCCTTCTGTCTGCACTGATCGAGCGTTTCGTTTGTCCTAAGATCTGCCCCCAACAATCGGCCCACTCCCCCTCGTCGGCAGAGATCGTTTGTCAATGTTACTTTGTTTCGTGAATAAAAGCTTCGTATTCGACTATGGGCTTTGATTGCTTGTTTCCATTCGGTCGGGCAATCTGCGGGTTGTGTGGCGCACGTCCTATCGAGCTCGCAGACGACAAGCCGGAGCGAACGGCGCCCGCCCGACGGCGAATTTCGCGCGGCGAGCGGAGCGGCGGACCGGCAGTTGCTTTCGGCTGGACAGCGAGCGGCGAGTGAGGAGCGGGCGGTCGACTCACCTCCTGCTGCTTCTCCTCTCTGCTTCGACTCTCTTGCGCCTTCCTGTGGAGATTGAACTGAACGGCAGGCGGAGCGAGAGGATGACATCTTTACTCACGTCCTGACCCGCATCAGCGCTCTCGTTCGTGATCTGGACGGTGCTTTCGGACGTGCGTAATTAGACGCATCAAGCGGTCCAAATGCAAAAGCTAACAAATGCTCAAATGTTCTTCACATGCACTCGTTCCACTTCTTTTAACAGGGACGATAAAACCGACAAATCGTGAGCACCGTCGACGTTTGAAGCTAAACTCCCGATCAAATGAGTGGGCGTCGCGGATCGAGCGGTTTGCACCGGATTTAGACAGTGTTGTAGGCATGCTCTACGCTCATTATCCGCTCGTTTTATTCCAAGTACCTTTTGTTGTTTTACTCGCCGCAAACAAAGTTTGATCATGACATCACACACAAGAGGTGATCGCGGCCGTGTGCTTCTCGACCGCCGAGTGGATGCTGATAAGAAAGGCGAATAAAAGCGGGTAGGAAGCGAGCAGAAGGGAATTAGAACGAAAGACGAAACGATGATCCGGTTCTTTCTCTTCCTCGCCGTCCTTTCGATCGCCACCGCTCGTTCGGTGGTCAAAGACCAGCCGTGCGTGCTGGTCACGCCGTACTTTCCGATTGCGAGGTGAGTTCTCTTCGTGATTCAAGAAAAGTGGGCAACATCTGGGATGAGATTTACACGGCCGCTCTCAACTGGCAGCAACCTTTGCTAAAGAAATTGGGAGCTGTTAGGATTTTCTGCTATTTTCCACCAGTGACCGCTTGCAGCTTCGAGTACGGCGACTACGAGACGACTCGCTTCTTCAAGGCGTACGTGCAGAACTTCACGGAAGCGGACGATCCTCTCTACTACATCCCGCCGACTGTTCTGAACGTGATCACGAGCGACCTTGGGGCGTGGCAGGAGAGCGGCTTGTGGCGCGTCAACTGCAAGGACATGGACGAGTGGCCCTCGTTGACGTGGTACATTTTCTCGGGGCAAATCGACATCTACGCCGCCGGCTACTCGGATTGCGTACGTTCTATCCGTCTACTCGTATCTAATTCCTTTTGTTTAAGGAATCAACGCAAGCCAACGGCACGCTGCTGCTCGATGTGCGTGACTCGATCGTCGACTGGACCTTCACGCACTACTGGGAGGACATCATTTGCGAGTTCGAGGACAACCCGCACGCCCACGTCGAGATCGGCAAGAAGCCGGCTGGTCAACAGTAGACGAAGCATTCATGTCAATTACGAATGAAACAGTAAACAAGCAATTGCAGTTCACGTCATTTCTCACTTACTCGCCAGCGCACGTTGGCAACTCCTCTGACATTATTTTTCGATGAGAACAAGCAAACGAGAGTCACTTCGAAGGGCAGCGAGCGGCCGCCCAATCGTTGGAGCAGAAGAAGACCATCGCCCTGAACGAGTACCAGGAGTTCCTCCGCCGTCTGCAACTGCAGAAAGCCGAGAAGCAGCGCAACCCCAAGGACGAAAGGGACGACTCGTCAGAGGACAGCGACTTCGTGACGATCGGCCGCGAGTTCCTTTGAGTTCCTCGCCTGCCGTCCATTCGTTCCTTCTTTCGAGTATGTAGGACATTTATTCTCGAGTTCTAAGTTGCGGCCATTTCTATTGTTTTCCGCTTCGCCCGTGGTTGATCCCTTTTTTGCTCCTGCTTTGAATGAGGACGCCCAATAAACAACTGAATTCCGGCTGAAGGCGAGAGCGAGAACTCGAAACGGTTAGCTCACAAAAGGCGATCAAGAGGACCTTCTTGGGTCCACAGTTTTGCCGCGAAACTCAGGGATTGTTTGTGTGTTCAGCAAGCAGGTGCTGTTCCGTCGACCGGGCTGGTCGGTGTGGACAGATGCGTTCGTTTTCGGGATTTCGAATCAAAGCAGACGGTAGAAAGCGGAAGAGGACGTTCAAGCAAACACCTCCGGGCATGCGGAAGCCGATTGCAAAGACCGCTGCTTGATGGTGTCCCCGCATCGACGAACAGCTTTGAAGCAGTCTGCAATTCTCAACAACGCACTAATCCCATCGTTTCTCACCGCTCTCAAATTAAAGCGGAAGCGCACTCTTCCACCCCGCCCCGATTGCTCTCCGACAAACCAGACGGCTGCCAACTTTCGCATTTCCTTCGAACTTTGGCCACAATTCTCGGTGTAAAATCGAGGGCAAGTCCGAGGAGAACATCAGCATCCTCTCATTCAATCCAGCGAACAACCCAACAGAAGAATGGCCGCTCATTCGTCCGCCGTCTTCCTCCTCCTGCTCGTCGGCTCCGTGCACGCCGCCTACCGCTTGGTGGACGACTTCACGCCGTCCAGCCTGCTCAACAACTCCGTGTTCGAGAACTGACCGACGGCTTCGTGACCAACCGACGGCGGCGAGTCGTGAACGGGAGTCTCTTCATCGGCGCCGATTCGACGAACGCCGTCCAGTCGGGCGCCCGCGGCCGGGACTCCGTGCGCATTCACTCGACCACGGCCTCTTCCTGCTCGACCTGCAGCACCAGCCGGGCGGCACGTGGCCCGCCCTTTGGCTCACGTATACTCTTGATTTCACCTTCTTTTTAGGAACCTCACCGACTGGCGAAGAGCGGCGAGATCGGCGACATCGAGGGCACAAAAGAGCTCTCTCGAATGAATTAAGGAGTGAACAGCCAGACGGTGAACTCGGCCACTCTGCACACGACGCCCGGCTGCACGCGATCCAACCGTCGAACGGTTGCAGCGGCCCTCTGGTGACCGCGAACTGCGACGTGCACGTGGCCGGGCAGTCGAACAACGCGGGCTGCTCGATTCGATCGGCGGCCATCCGCGCGTGGTTCTTTCCGCGCTCCAGCATTCCGTCCGACGTGCAGAGCGGCACGCCGACCCCCGCCCAGTGGCCGCAGCCACTCGCCGTCTTCGCGAGCGGCTGAGACATCGACGCCCACTTCCGCGACCAGCACCTCGTCTTCGACCTCACCTTCGGCGGCGAGTGGGCCGGCCGGCAACGTGTGGCGGCAGGACGCGGTGTGCGCCCCAAAGGCCGGCTCGTGCACGCAGTTCGCGCGGAACAACCCGGCCGCCTTCCGGGACGCCTACTGGCTGATCCACTCGCTGCGGGTCTACGAGGCCTGAACCAAGAGAAGAGTTCTTACAGTGGATGTGCACATTCCATTCTTCCGATCATGCAATGTGTTCAGTTGGGCAACGACCTCCATTGCGGACGTTCTCTTCCGTGTCGAGAACAAACAACTGTGATTTTATTCAATAGTCGAGGTAAGTGAACACAAAGCTCAAATCGACATCTTCGTTCATTTTCCACGTCCAAACCTGCACGATCTTACGACAGTAACTCCCAAACTCTGCGACCACGGCGGCATCGAAAGCGGCGGTTTTGAGCGTGAACTCCGTGCGCGAGGCGAAGTACTGAGCTGCGAACGATAGTCCCTGCTCGTGATCTTCCTGAACACCCGAATTGGTTTCAGAATTGTTGGAAACCAAACCTTCTGCTTGTCGGGATTCGGCAACTGGATTTGCACAAAGACGTGCAGACGCGAGAGTCGCGACTGTTTTGCGCACTCGGCGACACGCGATGAACGGGCGAGCAGGAACGGGAGCAGCGCGTTGATGCGATCTTTTTGATTCTAAATCTTGATTTTAACGGGCAGTGGGGAGATGGAAACTAACCGCAAACGTGCAGACGTCCACTTTCGCAAGAAACACATGAACACGAAACGTTTTGTTCAGTGAGCGCAAATTCCCGAAGGCCCCGCAGAAATCACGAGTTTCTCGTTCGCCGAGCGGACACTCGGGAATTGGCATGGCTGGATTGGCCAACGGCTCATAAAATTCGGTAAGATCGAGGGTCACTTGTTCCACCACGTCGTTTTGTTCCAAGCTGAATGGCAGACGCGTCAAAGAAAAAATTCGCACTTACGACCCGTTCGCTGCAATGTCCCCAACGCAGTGACGGGACTCGATCTTGCGAACCGACGAGCGGAAGAGATGGGCGAGATCTAAACAAACTTGGAGGTCATTCTACTGCAAGAAACGTACAAGTCGGCGGACCGACGTTCGACCAAATCAGCGCCTTCTCGATTGGCTTTCTCCAAAAGATTAGCGAGTCGTCATAAAAACCCGAAACGAATTCGATGTTGCAGTGGGGGAAGAAATCACGGAGCCACTTGATGACCCACACTTCTTCCTGCCAACGCGAGATCTCCACATTAATTCGCTCCAAATGACGTAGATCTACGAAAACAATTACAAGGGAACATTCAAGATGACTCGCCTTTCAACGCCTGCACGATCACTGTGGCATTGCGGAGACCTTCGAAATCCGGAGGATGGAAAGGAGACCGAAACTTCAAAGAAAATCGACGGATGTTGGCCTGTGCCACTTGTAAAAGCCTCACAAGCGATTCCGCGCGCAGGTTATCCTCGTCAAAGCGAATCCGGTTGGTCGCATCAAACAAAGCAATACATTCACCCAACATGACTGACGAAAATCGCTCGCTTGCAGGTTTTTGGTCTTTTTCGTTTGGCATAAAGAAAACGGTGGTGAACGAGCGGCAACAAAAGAGCATCCGCAGCGTTCGCAGCCGGAAAGCGGCACGTGCTTGCAGGAAGTTCGGGCCTTGGGGGAGTTCGTTGTGCTGTCGATGGATGTTCAAGCCGTGATTCAACAACGCTCGGCGCACTTCCGTCTTCATCGACGGTTTCTTCTGGTCCATTGGAAATCTAAAACGAAAACACAGTCGAACAAGGCGCGGTTGAGAGGAGAGCGGTAAGCGCGACGCGGCGATCGGTGCTGCCGCTCTGACCGCATGTTAGTGAGCAGGCAGTGGACGCCGAGCATTGCGTCGACCTCAAAACAACGCTCGGATGCCAACCGCCGCTTGTTCGGCGTTGCAGGCGGACTTTGATCGCTGTTGCGGGCACACGGCGCTTTCGGTCGCCCTTCCACTTTCGTTGGTACACTGCCCGTTGCTCGCTGCCCAGCTCGCCACCACGAACTCCCGCACTCACTCACTCATGAGAGCAGAGCGTGGGCGTGTGTTCAAACGAGCTTTCATCTTTTCGTCCACTCCCTTCGTCCACTTTGTTCATCCCCGACCTCTTTCAAGGCGATTTCCTCTCGCAAGACGCGGTCGGTTGCTCCCAACGAACTCAAACGTAAGGCCGCCATGGAGAAAGCGGAGCGCGTTGCCGCAAAGCTCTCGAAGGACCGCCCAAGCCGAAGATAAAGGCAGACGTTCGGCGCGCGCTGATGTTCCACTCTTGCCGCACAACGACCCCTCGAATGCCCCGAGCTTCCGGCAAGCCCGCACTGCCCTCCGCCTCCACACTCTCCGCTTTTTCTTCTGCAGCCGCTCGTTCCCGTCCGCCTTCTTCATTCGAAGCAAAAGAAGCCGCCACATCTGCGTTTGAACGCGGGAGTCGCTTCATTGACGCTCCTTACGCTGAGATCTCTCCGTTTGTTCTTGACGAGCGATAATGAGCGCCTCGACTCGATGCCTCGCTCCTGTCTCGTCTCCAAACAACAGAAAGCATGCGGTTCATTCCAAACAATCAACAGACAACAAACAAGCGTTCAAAAGACGTAGATTCCTTGAGCGGCCAGCGAGTTGCGATCAGCGGCGATTTCTGAAAGAACGAGTTGAGAGCGTTTCTTCGCTCGAAACTCACGCTTCCGGTCGGCGCCCGAGGCGGCGAGGACGGCGGACGCGACGCCGACGGTCGCGAACTCGGCGAACGTCCACTCGGCGCGCATCAGCTGGCGAAGCCGCTCGCCCAACTCCGCGGCGTCCGCTTTGACGAACACGTGGGCGAACGCCCGCCGGTCGGCCGTCGGCGGGCGCTTCAGTCGATCCATCGGGGAGGAGAAGACGGGCGGCAGCAAGCCGGGAAGCGCGGCGAAGTCGGCGGAGTTCGTGCGCAAAACGAGGAGCTTGGCGGTCGGCTTGTCGGTTCAAACGAGCGGCAGCAACGCGGCGAACTGCTGGCGGCACTGCGAAGAGGGATGGACGAGGAGGGGCGGCGGAGAACTCACGCGTTGGAGATCGAAGTAGAGGGCCGTCGGTTTCTGTTGCAGCTGCGCGTGATGACGCACCGCCCAGCATTCCTTCGAGTGGGTGGCGGCCGGCTGGACGGCGGGAGAGACGGGCGCTTGCGGAGGGCTCGTGGATTGATCGATGGACTCCCCCGCCGCTTCTTCGTCCGATTCGTCGGCTGTTTGCTGCTCGCCGCCGCCGGATGGCTGGAGGAGACACGAGTTGCCGCTCACTTCGCCCGCCACTCGCTCGTCGTCCGCATAGCGATCGTGTCCGTGAATTCGGCGCTCGTGGCGGTCCCGATCGCAGCGTTGTGGATGCCGCGAACCACAAACGGCGCACTGGTGGCCGGAAGTGCGCGAATGCGTTCGTTCGTGGCTCCACAACGTCCCCGGCGCGTACTCCACTCCGCAGTGGCGGCAAGGTCGCTGTAACAAACTATCGGAAGATGGAAAACAGCACGGAGAAACCGACCATTTCGTTGGAACTCGGCTGTTCGCTCGTGGTCGCCGTCGCCTCGTTGCTGCCGCCGATCTCTCCGCTGTTCTCGTCGCTGTGCTTCTCGAACTCGTGCAGCAGTTGGCTCTTCTTGTGTTTGAAGCGCGAAGTGCACAGACGGCACTCGAAGCCCCCGCTCGTCGAGTGAGAGCGGAGGTGGGCGGCACGGCAATGCGGCGGGTAGTCCAGGCCGCACTCCGGGCACCGCCACTGAAACGAGCAGGAGAAGAAGGGAAGACGCACCAGTGTCTGCTCACCAAACCGTCCGTCTCGTCGGTGCCCTAAACGAGAGCTGAATGAGCGACTGGCCGTGGACTCACAGTCGGCGAATGCCCGGCGCGTTTCTAGTATTTCCGCTTGGTCGTGCGGCGGAAATGCGCGTGCACCTGCCGTTCGTGTTCGTTGCGGCTCGCCGCGAGCGGAAATCGCGCCCCGCGTTGAGCGCACGCGAAGCCGCCCGTCGCCGCCCGTCGCCGTTCGTGCCGCGCCAAATTCGACGCCTTCAGCTCCAGCCCACAACGCCCGCAAGCGACCTGCAATCGGGCGTGGGGACTGCGAATGAAAGACGGAGCTCACTTTCCGCTCGCGGCCGTTGGGCTCGACCGCCGCTGGAGCTCGCGCGGCGTTCGCTTTGGAGCGAGTGGTGGGCGGCATCCTCCGATCAAATTCACGTGTTGGACAATCTGAAACGACAGCGAAATCAAAGCGAAATCGACGGAAAGGCGGCCGAAATTTCGGCGTCGCCTCGTCCGCAAGCTGCCCGCTCGGGCGCGTCGAAAAAGTCGGGCGGCCGCTGCCGAACGCCGCTTTCCGCCGTTTGGGGGCGATTGGCCCCGCGCTCTCCGCGTCCTCTTTTGCGGCGCGGTTCAAACGGCCGGCGGATCGCTTCTTACCGCTCGTTCAGCAGGCGAACAACACGCGGCAGATGCGCGCGGGCATCCTATTGACTAAAGGAAAGGAAGCAGGGGTGACTCACGGATGCCTTTCGTAAATCAATGCAAAAAAACTGAACGGAAGATCGTGCTTGTTTGTTCCTCGCGTTTGGGTGGCGTGTTTCAACGACGTCCAGTCCGAATTCGTTCTTCTCAATGATTGATTGCTGTAAACACTCTTTTGAACGCGCGGAAGCTAGCAAGCAGGCGGATGTCGCTCCCCGTTGTCTCTTTTCTGCAACTTTCTGCTTATCGAAGCTACCCGAGCGCTGCTTCAAAGCTTCCTGCTCTTCTCTGTCTATTGTGAGTCATCGACGGGCGTAATCCCGAGCAACAGCGAATCTTGGACGTATAAAACGGTAGCCGAACACTTGCGTTCGCCCAGCGGTTTCTCGCCACAAGCAAATGGGCAAAAGAAAGGCGCTAAACAGACGAATCGATCCGCTTTGTTGCCCGAAGCGAGCGGCCGTTCGCTTTGACGAGAAGTTCGATCACTTCTTCTTTCTGTCTTCTTGTTCCCATCGCTTCTTCTCGTCGTTGTCCACGAGTCCATCCGATCGGAGTCCGCGAGTGCAGCGAAAGAAGAAGAGCGGAAGGGAGGAATCGGCGGTTCGCGGGCACACCGCCGCCTCGTCTCGTCGCCGCCGATCGCTCCCGCCGGCCGGCCGTCCACGCAAATGCTCCCACTGCTCTTCCGTTCTTCCCCGACTGCATTCTCGGCCGAGTGGTGGGCGACGAAAGCGGAGATCGGCAGAGACGAGAGGAAGCCCCCGTTGTCCTCCCGCCGGCCATCCAGCAAGCGGTCGGACGGCCAAGCGGCCTTTTCTCCTCCGCTTGCACGAGGGATCGCCGCCGTCCGCCCACTTGCAGGCGGCCGTCGCAGCCACTCGTCCTTCCGATCGCCCGCCGACCGCCGCATCGACCGCTCGACACTCTCGGTTTGCTCACTCGAAAGAAGTGGGCGACCATCCGCTCGTCCGCCGCTCGCCCTCTCACGGCTGTTCGAGCGGCCGCCTTCTTTTCCGCTCGTCTTCGAACGGCGCTCGCTGGATCACGCCGAATGTCGTCATCCGCTCCATCGAGGGCCGCACGAAGAAGAGCGAGTGAGCGGTCCACATGCCGCAAACAATCCCGCCAGCAGCCACAACGCTCGAGAGCGGATCGCGGGCCGGTGGACGACCGCTGGCTGCCCGTCTGCCTGCTCGTCGAGGGCGACGGAGCGCGCACGAGGAGAAAACGAGCGGGAACGTCGGCGGGCGGCGGAAAATGGCGTCCACTCGTCTGCCGCCTTTCGTTCGTTATCGAGCAACGCGAACGATCGCGAGCCCCACTTGAGTTTCAGACGGCCGTCAGACTCGCTCGAACACTCCTTTGCATCCGAACGAAGAGTGACCGAAAGCCCCCGTTGGCCACACCGCAAGTGATCGGAGGGGCGGGAAAGCGGCTGCCCGCTTCGAGAGAAAGTCCCCGTCCGAGGAGGCGCCATCCATATTTCATTCTTCAAATCCGATCTACTTCTATCTAATTTTTATTCCTAGAGACAGAACAGAAAGAAGATGATGGGCTCGCTTGGGCCCACGGCCAATCGCGTCCTCCTCACTTGCTGCCGCTCGGCGCGCTCGGGGCGCTCTCCTGCAACAAACGAGCGGTCAGAGGAGATGGGAGGGAAGCGGAGAACTCACCTTCGACGGCTTGGAGCCCTCCTCCGTCACGACGGTCGCGCCCGTCCAGACGGTCTTCGTTGGCTCGGATTTGTCGTGGACGGTGAGGCCGGCGGACTTCGGGCGCTTCGGGGTCTTGGGCGGCGCCTCGTCGTGCACGTGCAGGCCGAACGCGTCGGCCGTCTTCGTGCCGCAGCCCTCGACCGTCTTCTTCGCGGCGTTCGGCTTGGAGGGCGGGCCGATCGGACGACGCGGAGGCGGATCGTCATGGCACGTCAGCCCGATGGAGTGCGTGATCGTGGAGGGCTCCTGCTTCTTCTTTCCGCCGACGGTCGGCGGCGGGGGCTCGTCGCGGACCGTGAGGCCGCGCGAGAGCGGCGTGATCGTCGCGGGCGTGGGCGTCGGCAGGAGCGGCGCGGGAGTGGCCGCCGCCTTCGCCGCGCGCTGCGAGCGGCGGGAGCCGGCCGTCTTGACCGCCGGCTCGACGAGGGGCGCCGTTTTACCGCGGCCGCTCCAGCACAGCCACTTGAAGCGGCGGCACGCAAAGACGCCGGCCGCGATGCCGATGAGCAGCAGGACGCCGCTGGAATAGAGCGAGAGATGAGCGGGTGCGAGGCGAAGAGCGGCCACTTACACTCCGCCGGCGATCGAGAGCCCCGCGATGGTCAGGATCTCGCCGGTCGTGTACTCGAACACCGCAGCGTTCTCCTGAAGTTGGCGCTGAGCGGAGGCCGAGAACGGAACGAAAACTCACAAACTTGATGTCCAAGTTGGGCGCCTCTCCCGTCCACTCGATCGCGACGTGCAGCGAGAAGTGGGTGGCATTGCGCTTGGAGAACGCGTTGCTGCACGAGAATTCCTTCTCGAACTTGTTGTTCGCGAGCGGACTGAAGACCAGGGCGGAGGTGCTGAGTGCGCCCTTCACGTCGAACGACATCGGCGATTTGCCTGAAATGAAGCAAGTGGGCAATCAATCGACGATCATCGGGGAAAGACGTTACCGTTGAACGTAAGCGCCGGATTGTTGTCGATAAACTCCGGTTCGACTTCCGCCTTGGCGTTGCAACCCGAGCCGAACTTGAACGAGGTCCTGCAACAGCGGAAAGCCGTGAAAAAACGGACGTTCTCGAACACTCACTTGGCCTTATGGACAGCTCCGTTGACCCAAATGGTGAAGTCCAGCGACTCGCGGGCGAGGACGAGCGTCGTGGACGTCGAGCGGCAGTCGTCCGTGGTCTTGATGGTCCTGCAGAGGGGCCGAAATGAAAGAGCTGCGAGTCGAGAGAAAGAACTCACACAACGTTGTCGGCCGTGCCCTTCATCACGCAGCCGGCGCCCGCGGCCCCGCCGACGAACAGCGCGAGCACGAGCAGCAGCGAGAAGGCGGCTTGGGGGCGGCCGACCATCGCGGACAGACGAATTTCGGAGAGGAGAGCGGCGAAAGGCGACCGACCGGCAGCGAGGCGAACGAAAAAGGCGAGTGGCCGCCCGCCGCCTTCCGAACGAGGCCGCCGCGGAGGGCCGCCGCCCCTTGCCGACTGCGTTGCGCAAGCCGCTTGTCGACCGGCCGCCCGTCTGCCCACTTCTCCGCCGCCGCCCTTCCCTCCTCTTCCCTCAACTGCTCGTCCGCCCTCCGAACGAGCAGCGCGTTCTTTCGGGCGGAGTGATGGGCCGCTTGCAGACGGGCGGGCGGTCTTGCGGGCTCTTCGCTCTCCGCTGCCCGTCGTCCCGCACACGCATCGACCGCAAAACGGTTCGTTCCCGTTCTATCGGCGCCCACTTGCTTCCTTCCACGTCGCTTCGATCACAACCGCCTTATTTCGACGAGCAGTCCAATGCAACAGGCGGTCGAATGAGAAGAACGAGAGGATTCAGACGGGAGCGACGGGCGGCTCCTCGATTTCGATCGGGATCTCCCGCTCGGCGCCCGCGCCGGCCGGCAGTTCGGTCGGCTGGGCGGCGACCACGAGGCGGCCGGCGGTCCAGCGCGCCGTCAGGACGCGCCGCTCGACGGCCATCGGCAGGCGGCAGTCGAAGCGGTCTGCGCGCTCGTGCACGAAGACGGCGCGCGCCTCGACGATCGGCAGGCGGCCCCAGTGGAGGACGCGAACGTCCGTCGGCCGGAAGCCCGCCAGTTCGCAAGTGAACCGAAACTCGCGATCATCCTCGAAGTTCGCGTGGGTTCCGGCGGCGGGGCGGTCGGGGCTGAACAGAGGAGTGAACGAAAGGAAGCTGGAAGGACTCACTCGCGTCCTCCATCTCCTCGTCTTCTTCCATCTCCTCCTCGTCCTCGAACTCCTCGTGTTCGAAGTCCTCCTCGCAGTTGTCCGAAACACCGACCATTGAGAACCGAAAGAAGCGGACACTCACCGCTCGGCATCTCCGCCTTCACCCCAGCCACCGCACACTTCACCGCACACTTCACCGCCATCTGTTTTGTGGGCGGGCGTCCTCCGCAGCTCTTTCGCGCGGTCAGTTGACGGCGGACGATCGAGAGCGGGGGTCCTGCACAGCTCTTGCGAGCGCACTGGCGGCAACGGGCCATGCTGCACGTGGATCGAGGAGTCGAAAGCGGAAGAAATTGGAGCGCAAGGGGAAATCGAAGCCGACAGCCAGCAAGCGGAGCAAAAGAACCGCCCAACGGCTCGAGCGCGTGGCGGAAAGCGAAGCAAAAGCGACCACGCGGACCGCCCGGACGGCGGAAAGGCGGCGAGTGGAGGGAACGCCGCAGAAGTCATTCAAGAACGGCGGCTATTCGCTTTGACAAACTCCGCATTTTCACGTCGGCGTCTAAATGCGGTGGATAGACGGTCAGCTCCGCCGTGCCGGACGATCAACAAACACACGGGAAAAGAATGATCAATGCAGATAGCCGTCGTCCGCAAATTCCCGCTCCTTCTTTCGACTCCACGTGATTTCATCGCAGTGCGGGCGGCCCTTGCGGAAATCCCGCTCGATGAGGTGCGGTCGGCCGGCAGCGTGGAGCGGCGAGCGAGCAGAGGACCCGCTGACTGCGGGCGGCCATCCACAAAGGAGAGGTGGGCAGGTCGGTCGGCAGTGGACGCTGCTCGTGTGTCAAACAAGCCGACGCGCACTCAACCTCCAAACAACCGCTCCATTCTTGGGATGAAAGATTTCGACGGGCGACCGATGGGTTTTCCCGCGATTCCCAACTTTCGCGCATCGACGATCAAACCGCTGGACAATCGCTGGGTTTACGCGTTCGCCGAGGACGCGGCGCTCGGAGAGTCGAATTACGTGTTGGATTCGTTTCGAGGTGACTGGCGATCGGAAGGCGATCTGTCGTGCTCGTTGCCCGCTTTTAGTCGCTTCCGACTGCCCAACGGTTGGGCCCGCCTGTGATGAACGACGTGTTTGGCGTGCGGATGCTCTCAAGGGGCGACTCGCGCTACGAGGTTCGTTCACGTTCAGGGCGGAGTCATGAGTGAACGACCGGGTCCAAGTCGAGCGGTCCAGCGGTTGTCGCGAATCAATGCTATTCAACGCTTTTGCCTCTGAATCGTTGAGCTTTCAGCTGTACTCAATTTGCCTCCGCACAGCCCCTCATCCAATGGATTGTAGGGGATGATCCGCGTGGGCACGCCGCCGCACCCCTCCGCCTGATCCCCGACACGGGCAGCGGGATCCTGTGTGTTCCCGCCTTGCCGCAATCACGGGCGGACGGGCGAGTACTGTGCGGTTCGTCCACTCCACCCCTTCTGCTGCAGAGCGGCCGGTCGCTCTACGATCCCGCCCGCTCATCGATTGCCCAGAACACGCGCAAATTGTTCCTGCAGCACCACGGGATCGGCGACACGCGCGGCGTCCTCTTCCGCGACGTCTTCTCTTGTGTTGATCGACGAGAGCTTGCAGTTCGGGGCGGCCAACACGACGCTGAAGTTGAAGCGGCCGGTGGAGGTCAACGGGGGTCTGAACATGACCGACGGGGATCAAAGCAAGTGGGACGGTTGTTGATTAAACGGGTGTGTTGGAAGCCCGTTGTGCCCGAAAGGTTGGGGGTGCTCTTGCCTACTCGAAATTGAAGTTTCTTTCTCTCCATTCACGAGGACTGCGGTCGTTTCAGCAGTGGACGAACGGCAGGAGCGTACGGACGAGTGCGGGGCACGACTGCACGAGCGGCCGCTGCGGGCAAGCGGCGAACGGGCGGCCGAACTCCCGACTTCGTCGTCAGAGTCCAAATTGACCGCTTGGGGCGGCGGTCGCTTCGAGGGCCGCTGCTGAACGTTTGGGTTTTGATTGCGAGCGGCCGGAAGTTGTGAAGCGCTTGGCTGTTGGAGCGCCGAGGCTGAGCGGCGACCCGAAGCCGGCGATCATTTGTCGCCGACTAGTTAAAAGCAAATCAAAACGAAAAAGTGCAAAACCCTAGCGTGCCTGCACCCATTCAGCCTCTTGGCGCCAGAGGAGCCCACGAAGTCTCCGCTGTTTCGGGTGTTCAGCCGACAAGGCGCGTCGAGATACGAACGAGTCAACCAAGTCCGCAGCAAGTTTAGTCGTCTTATGCTAAGTTGAAAGGGGAACGTACCGCCCAACGATCAACCGCTGTACGACGCCGTGAACCCCAAACACGACCCGACTTCACTTGATCAACTAAGCACATCGAACCCACTAACCGGCTACGAACCAGCGACCCGCACCGCACCGCAATCCGCGCCCGCAACCACTCGGCTACGAGAACTTGTTGCTGGGCGGCCGCAAGTTCGGGCTTTTTGGCCGCAGGTGGGCGTTCCGTCCGGTAGGCAAAGCTCGGTACGATCGCTTGGAAGATCAACTCGAATGCTCTTGTTTCCTTTCTTCTCTGCTCTTCATTCATTTGCTTTCCGAGCGCCAACGCTAACAAACAGACGGACTGCGGGGCGCCCGTCCTGCTGCGAGGGCCAAGACGACTCGATTTTGGACGCGGCCGTTCGGTAGGGGATCATGACGATCACGAGCACTCATTAGAGGACTCGAGAAGACTTCAAGACGCTCGATCTTACCGTCTTCCCCAAACGCTGTCCGGCTGGGCGGCGGGCAGATTACCTTCGGGATGATCGCGTATTCTCTTGTTTCAACGACCACCGGGCGGCCGTTAAGGACCGCCGAAACTGCAGGCGAATCGTGGGCAGCGCGCCCGCTGCATCGCCGCTCGCCGTCCACCGGCAGTTCGTGATGGAGGGCGCGGTGTCTCCAAGCTCTCGTCGCTCAATTCGCGTGTTGCCGGCCTTTCGGTCGAGAGTTTCAACCACAAAAAGAAGATGACTGCGATCACGAACACGGGCAGCTCGCTCCCTCCTTTCATTGATTCCACTCGTTCGTTGTGGTTCGCGGTTCTCCGCGGAGCTGCGGCGGCCGGTGGTGTTCGGCGGGGCGCGCCACACGGTGGACGGCGATCAAGTGGGCGCTCTCTGCGTTCTCCCGCTCACTCGCTGAGAATTCAAGGCGTCCTCGGCCTTACGTCCAACTTCCCTGAAGCCCGGGCGCCGTCGATCTTCGGCGAGGCCGTCCGGCAGCGCGTCGTGCGGCCCGTCTTCTCCGTCCGCCTTCCGCAAGTGCCCCGGCGGCCAATCGGCGGGCAGGACGCGCAGAACTGCGGCCAGGTGCTCGTCGGGACGACCGTTTGTTTGAAGGGCTCAACCGACTGAAAGTTCGTGGTGGAGAGCTTCCAAGTGGGCCGATTCTACAACTGGAACCTCACCTTCAAGGCCCTCAGGTGAGCGGCAGGAGGGGCTGCGTGGCTACGAGGGAGCGGTGATGCCTCAAAGAAATAGAAAGGCCGCAGTCTCGTCCTTTCGTACAAGAACTCGTGCTCGTTGCCTCACCATTCATTCCCGCACTTTCCACCCCGCTTCCTCATTTGAGCAACACGGGCAGCAGCCACGTCTTCATCTCTCGGCCGATCCTCAACCTTATTCACGCGGTAGTGGGCTGCTGGTGCCCTGCAGCCGCCGCCTGTTCGTCCGCGTGTTCATCCGCGATCCCGGCGGTCGAAGTCACGTAGCGGCTCGGGCACAACGGGCGCCTCCTGCTGACCGGCGACCACGACGAGGAGAAGTGAGTTTTCAGGTGAGTTTGGCGACGACTGCTCGAAGCAACGCCTGCCTGCCTTCAGCCATCCGTTCATTCGGTTCGTTCCCTTCAGTCGTGCGTTCAGCTCTTCCGTTTCGTTCAGAAGATCTTGCCAAGTGCACGACCGGAAGCGGCGGCGAAACGAAGGCGGAAAAGAGCGGGGATTCGTGTTGTACAGAGAGAACAGGGCATGAACGGACCAGAAGCTTCGAGTTCGAGGCGACGCGTCAAAGCAAGCAACTCAACTGCTTTCTTTTCGTGCAGACGAGTCGCTTCTTTGGGCAATTGGCTGCTGCTCGCTGATCATTGCGGTGCTGTTGGGCGCTGTCGGGGAGGAGGAGGCGGCCGCCTACTTCCAGTCCGCCTTTTTGTTCCGCCTCGCTTTCGGCTGGCAGGCGAACGTCGTCGTGGCGTTGCGGAAAGCCGCACCGGCGACGCCTCCAGTCGGCTTTTTCTACTTGTTCTTTCGATTCTAATGGCCGCTATACAAGACGTCAAAGTGGCTGCTCATTGACTGTTTGTGAGTAGTTTGATTGTGCAAAAGGCAACGAACGTAGGAGGCAGTGGAACGAACGCCGAATTTAAGGCCAACCGTTTGCGCACACCTGGAAAGTGGCGAGTGTCTGGACGACGCCACTCGTTCGCTTCCACTTGTCGTTTTGTTTTTGTTTGTTATCGCTGATGAATAAAACGACTAGCTTCCATTGCTGCGGAAATCGGGTCTTTTAGGAGGGATTGGGTCTTTTTCCACCAATTGGGTCTTTCCGAAAAGAACCCAATTGGGTCTTTCTCCACCGATTGGGTCTTTTCGTCTCCCAGCCGAGTTTTCCTCGTCTATCGAAGAGCTGAAACGAGTGAAAGAAATGGGGAGCGTGTCGGGTGGACGAGAGGGTGGACGCCGCTGATTGCATTCTACCCACAAGAGATTTAACCTCAAACCTTCCACTGCGCGAACAAGAGAAAGCCACCGGCCTTGAAACATTCCAGCAAGACGCCCAGCAGACTGAGCGACAGGGAGGACAAAAACGAAGCAGCCGGACAAGGCCTTCGACCGCCCGGAACGTGACGCTTGTCTGCTTCCCTACGCGAACTACGTTTCTTCTAGCTTTTGGTCGATCGGCTGATCGCAAGGCGAACAATAGCGTGGGTGCCGCCGATTGCTTTTCGAAAGTGACGTCGCGACTGTCTGCCGGAGATTACAGGGCGCCCCGTTCGATGACGCGAACAATCAAAGCGCGGTCTCTTGTTGTTATCCGTCGAAAGTCCTGCGACCACTACAATGCTCCCGCTCTGCTGATTGCGAGCAAACGGGTGTGGAAGCAATTCGAACGGCGGCCGCCCACTCCCCGTTGGCCGTTCTCAATCACTTCTTTCGATGACGAGACGTTTTGATGACAAAAGATTCGACGCCGGAGCCGCCCACTCGTCTCGCTCGTCTGTGCATAAAAAGATAGCCGACTTCTAGTGTTCCCTACTTGTGGCAATGAAGCGTCTTCTGTTCCACTTGCTCGCGCTCTCCGGCGTGCTCGCGGTCGCCCTCACCGACGATGCGACGGCGTTGATCGTGGAGGGCACCCAGCGGCGGTACGTGGCCGCCGACCTCAAGGCGCACCACGAGCGGATGCGCAAAATCCACAAGGTGCGTCGAAAAGGAGCATTTTTGATGATTGAGTGAACGCAGAACTACGTGCCGTCGTACCCGGACGCTCCGATCATCACCGTCATGTCGATCGGAACGCCCGGTAGGTCCCAATCTTGCCTGCTCACAACCATCTTTCAGTCGCCAACTACGCGCTTGCGTTGGAGTCCGGCTCGGAGGCGTTCTTCCTCCTCGGCAAGGACTATCCCGGCCGCAACACGTCCGCCGACCAGCCCTTCTTCGATCCCGCCCAGTCCTCCACAGCGCAGTTCGCCGGCGACTATCACGCCTTCAGCGGTGAACTCGAGGCGTTCGGCTCGGCTTACGAGGATGTCGTCGGGATGAGTGTGCTGAGCAAACGTTTCCTTTTCTTTACGCGCGAGTTGCTTCCAGCTTTTCGGGTTCGGCGACCAGTTCAACACAACGCAGCGATTCGGTAGGCTATGAACGTGTGTGTCCGATCTGATTACAACCGTCTGTTAGGAGTGGTGAACGACGTCTACGACCCGTCTTCGGTCTATCCGGAAATGCCCAACGGCGTTGTCGGTTTGAGTTGGTGAGTGCAAAGCAAGAAGGCACCGAACTTGGGCGCGCGTTCAGGAATCCGAAAGACGCGGCGAATCCGAATGAGAACTCGTCGGCGATCCTCAATTTCTTTGCGGGTCTGGAAGGATATTTGGGAGCGCTCGATCGCTACTACTGCCATTGGATGCATCAAGAGACAACTTCCGGTTCGTCTCGTCTGTTCGGATTTTTTAGTCGTTTTGTTCAGAGCGCGGCCGCGGATGGTCGTACGTGCTGAGGTAGGAAAGGACGGTAGACACCAGTACAACGGTTTTCTGATTGCAGCTTCGGCGGTTGTTTGGATTATTGCGCGAACGCGACGGCCGAGAACACGCACCCGCTGGTGTGGTTGGAGGAGAGCCGTTCGCTCGCCTTCTCGGTCGACTCGTTCACATACCGCGGGCAGCAGTACGACGGCGGCTTCGCCAAAGTGGACACCGGAGTGCCGAACATCCTGCTGCCGTTCGACTCGTTCGCCGCCGTCTACTACGACGTGCAGCCCGACTACGATTTCGAGCACAACATCTACACGGTGGACTGCTCGAAAGCGGGCAGTCTGCCCGACTGGGTGTTCACGATTGGTGGTCAGACGTACGCCGTGCCATCAACCGCTTACGTGGTCGACTTGCTGCTCCCCGACGGGCAGTGCGCCTTCAGCGTGTCCACCTCAGATGCGGAGACCACCGACTTCGTGCTCGGCTACGTTTTCCATGACCTCTGGTGCATCAAGATGGACATTGACAATCAGGCCATTAGCCTCTTGAAGGTCACCACCGGCTCGGTTTGAAGGGCGCCGGGCAGTCAATAGAATTGATGTCCGCAATGCAATAAACACGTTTGAGCATTCATTGCTGTCGTCGGGCGGTGGAAAGAAGTGAGATTCAAGCTTTCGCTGTTTTTTGGTAACGACCACAGGCAGCAAATGTTCTCCGTTTATTCAAACAAATCAACAGCCACCACACGAAACAGAAGTTTATTTGCTTCTTCCGCCTGGCACTGCTCTCCGCATTTCGGCCGGTAGATTGTGGGCCCACTCGTCCACCTCCAGCCCACGACCCGCATTCCGCTCTAATTTTTCAACGTTTATTCAAACAACAAACGAAACAACAAAAGGAATCATTCGATCTTCACCGCGATCTCCTCCTCTTCGTCCTCCGAATCATCGCTGTCCCCTCCGGCTCGCGCTACTTCTCGCGTTCGATCGTCCGCTTCGGCCTCGATGACCGACCGCATCTCTTCTGCGGTGAGCGCGTCCTCCAGCTTCGGGTCGAGGAGGAGCAGCCATTGGATATGCTCGTCAGTCGCCTTCTTTCGATTGCGCGCCGCTTGCCGCCAGCCGCGGGCAGTAGGATTAGGGCCCGATTCGGCCGACTTGCTCTGGACTGCTCGGGATTGAACGAGGACGAAGTTCGTGGTCAGATTGCGGAGCCGATCGAAGTGCTCCTGTAAATGCGAAGAGTGTGGTAAGAGAAGAAGGTAGTGGGCCCTTGCCTTCGAGATTTCGACCGCTCCTTTCGTCTGCCGCTCGGCCGCGTCCCGCTCGAAGTTGTGGATGTGGAGCTCGTGCAGTCGTCTCTTCTCCGCATCTCCGAAGCCGCTCCCGCATACCGAACAGAGGAAGTGGCGGTCGGTGGAGGCGTGCGTCACAGGGTGCTTTCAAGCCACCAGTGCGAGCGGAATTCCACACTCATCGCAGTTCTGAAGAACAAATGAACGCGTGGCTAGTTCAAAGAACGCACCCCGCCGACTCGATTCGATCGCTTAGTAGCGGAAGTGAGTGAATCGTGTGTGAAGACAAAGGATTGAAATAAAAGTACAATTGTGTACATCGTTTTAGTTGCACACGTCACTTTCACATAAAGACAGCCTCTTTCGAGTTGACCTTTACGTGCACAGCGGAATAGTTTCTGTTTATAGCGCGACCAAGTGGACAGGCGGCACAAAGCAATCGCTGATCATCGGGTGGCCAAAAAGAAGTTCTCAGACGCCAACACCATGAAAGCGGCCACGATTCCGAGTGCGTAAAGGATCAGAACGCCGATGTACGGAGAAATCGCTGCAATAAATGAGTAGATGAATTTATTGACTGTCCACTCACTCAGCTTTTTCACGCGTCTAACTGGCGGGCATCCCGAATCCCTGGAAACAAAATCGGCTGGTTACTCGTTTCTCTTACCGATTGCTCACATTCGGTACTCGACGTAGTTGAGATAGAGCCGTAAGATGCTGACGCGTTGCTTGAGTATCGACTCGTTAATCGCTTTCATCTGGAAATATCTGTCCACGCGATCAAACTTAACTAACTAACCAGTGGATGTCCCTTCCGCATCATTAGTCGTTGTTTCTTCTACAAAACGAAAAAAGAACGAAAAGAAGAACGGCACACTCACTGGTGGAAATGGGGAAGGTAAGTGGATCAAATCGCAGTACTCAAAATGAGCGTGATAAGAAATCTGGTTGTCGTCCTGCACGACCACCACCGAGCGGCCCTTGTTCACTTCCTCGAGCGTCGCATGGTCGCCTTTAAGGAACTGTACGGGATTCTTGGCCTCCTGCATCGCTTGACGAATTTCGAAGAACGGGGATTCGGACGACGAGTTCACCAGTTCAAACCACCTGAAACAAAACCGGTAATACAAACAAGATTTGAAACGATGTTACCGCCATGTTTTCGGTTAAAAATGGAGGGTTTACATTCGAAGACGAGCATTTGTTAGGTTGGCAAGTGGACTGCTTGCTCAAAACCTCTGGCTTCTAAACTGCAATCCCCGAACTCACCACGAGTTTTGAACGGGAGTCACGAACGAGAACTTCCGCTCGCGTAGCATCCGCGGCAGGTCCTCCGTTCGGAACGGTCGAGGGTCTTTGGCCCGCACGGCCGCCGTGATGATGTACGATTGGTAGCAGGAGAGGAGGACGGCGCATTGGAAGAAAGCAAACGTGACGAGTGCAAAGTAGCCGGCTCGAAGTTTGTACTCAATTCGTTCGTGGTTCTGCACCAGCTGCAGACGGATCATCCGCCAGATCAACTAAAAATACGGGGCTTAATGGTGAGATTACGTCCGTTAAGCCTAGAGGTCGAGGCTTTCATTAGAAGAGTCACAAATCGCTTTAACACGTGTACCTCGGAGTAGCCCCAGTTGGGGCGCATTCCGAAGCGCCACTCGAGTCGACGCACGAGCAGCCCGAAGGTGGAAAAGAGGAACAAGGCGGCGGCGAACATCGTCCACGTGCTCCAGCCGAAAACCAGAAAGAAGTCGAAGACCGAACGCGCCTCGTCGCTCCGCCGCACGAACAGGCGTGTTTTTGCCTTAAAAGGCGGTGGGGTTCAATGGAAACAACGGAGGGCGGACTTCGTAGAGCGGTTCGGAGAACTCGTAGTAGACTTGTCGGATGGCCGTGCGTTCGTGCGTGAATCTAAAAAAAAGACGTGAACAAGTGACTCACAGTTGTTGCCAGAAATTAATCAAACAACCCGACAACTACCCCACTTTCTCTGACTATTTGCACCCGCTTCTCCTGCACTCACCCGAGCAGATCGTAGGTCCCGTTCCACAAGTTCTCGAGCAGCTCGTCGAACGTCTGGCCGGTGGCGTTGAAGGCTTCGATCTCCAGCCCGATGTCGGCGGCGAGGAGCTTCGCGATCTCGACCATCAGGCCGGGGCCCGAGCATTTGACGCCCTTGTGCACGTGCAGCGAGGGGAACACAACACAATCTTCGTACGCGTTCCACATCGGGAAGTACGCGTAGAAGCCGATGCGCAGCTTTTGGCGCTCCATGTCGATCGAAATGAGTGCGGCGGAATGAAAGGAGGCTTGTGGTGCGGATGAGAACGCAACAGACACGGGAGAAATTCGATCTCCGTGTGTCCACCGGCAGCGACTTCCGCTTTCTTGCTCTGCTCTCGCTTGAGCGAACAAATGCCCGCGAATTTATTCAGCAAACAAATCAACGAGACGACGATAAGAAGGAGCGTTTTCGCAGGACCGACAGAAAGGTCTCCGAGCCGACGAAGTAGAAGAGCAGAACGCCCACGTACGAGGCGATCGCTGCAACAAGAAAGACTGGAGCAGAAGGAGTGGGAAGGACGCACTAAATGGCTGTGACCCCTGCTGGTAGATACCGCAGATGGTGCAACAAACGAAAGCGATCGTTTGAAGACAAAGAAATGGAGAGGAAGCTTGGCGGCCGATAGTTCTTGTACTTTGTACGTCTTCAAAATCACGAGCCGCGTTTCTCAACAGCCGAACAGAACACTTGCTTTCTTCGTCGCTCAACGCGACCGTTTAGAACGCGATCAAAGGGAGGGGCAGACATTTGCCATTGAAGTTGCTAGCGAACTCGTCAACTCGTGACGCGTGCCCACGGCGAGCAAGTGATAACGCCGCTCCCAATCGCGGAAAGAACTACCGTATTCGCTCTATTAAACGCCCCGGGGCGTTTATTTTTCGGATGGCTCCGAGGGGGGGGCGTCTAATGGAGAGGGGGCGTCTATTAGAGAGGGGGCGTTTGTTTTTCACAGTCGCGATGAGCGTCGAAGTTTATTGAAAAACGAGCGCTCAAATCACAAAACAAAGGAGGAAACCGCAAGAAATGAATGATTTTGAAGGGAAACAACTGGATTATGGGCGAGAATGAAAGGAATTGTGTTCTAACCGTAAAATAAAAGCGAAACAGGCACGTGCAACAAAAGAATCACAAAGTAGAAGCGGATGGATGCTTGATCACTCGGAGTCGTTCTCGACGATCTCGTCCTCCTCGTCGTCGTTGTCGTTGAAGACGAACATCTTCTTTGCACGCTCCTGGATCATCTTGCGCGACACTCGGATCGAGTTTGAGCGCTTCTCTTTGACCCAAAAAGCCAACTCGGCGTCCAGGTCGGCGAACGTGAGCTTCCGGCCGCCGCCCTGGAGTCGCTGCTTCTTTCCGCCGTGCGGATCCTTGGACCTGAACACAACGAAATAAAAAGAAAGTGGCAAAGGAACGTACTGCTTCTTGAGCTCATCTTCCTTCGACTTCCACTCGCGGATTCGCTTCCGGTCGATTTGGAAATGTTTGGCCGTGGCGTGGATCGAATTGGACTTGGAGTAGTTGACGACTTCGAGCTTCTTCGCATTGGAATACGCGCGCTTCTGCTTCGACGAAGTAGACGGTCCCTCGGCGTGATCCTCCTCACTCTGCGACTCCATTTGGTCGCTCATGCCTGAAGGAACACGGGGAAAGCCAAAATAATTCGGAAATCATGGTAGACTACCTGATTAAACAACGAAAACAACTGGAAATAACGAGCAAATGCCCGCAAAAGCATCGCCAACGCCTTTGGCACAAAGCAAGGGGCTCAAAGCTTCCATTTGGGACATTTTTCTGAGGGGGCGTTTATTGGAGAGGGGGCGTCTATTGGAGAGGGGGCGTTTAATAGAGCGAATACGGTAATCGCAGAAATGTAAGCGGCAAAAAGAATTCAAATGGAACAGTTCGATCAATACTTTAGCTTCGGTTCGCGCGTTCGCTTCAGGACGACGCGTTCATTCTTCCGACTCTCATTCAATGCCGTGCTTCTTTTGAGCGTGGCTTTGGGCGAATGTGCGGGGAAATTCTTGCGCATTGAATTCAAACTCGACATAGGCGGCAAGGGCTCGCCATAAGACTTTCAAATGATGGTTGTTTGCTTCAGAATGGTTTTATTTGTACGTCGGGACGCCGTGGCAAGCGAACAGCGCGACCTTCGACCTGTTCGAGCGCGACCTGCTCGTCATCGACCATCACTGCGGCGAGCAACGAGCCGACTGCTCGCGTTATTGCAAAGACGGTAGGCGAATCCGGCAATCCCGAGCCTTCAAGCGTGTAGTTCTCTTGTTTTCCATCCTCTGCCCGCCGGCCTGTGACCCTGCCCGCTCGGACATCACGCGCGCCGGTACTGCGCCGGGCAGGCGGACCTGACGCTCTTTCGGCCGCAGAATTCAACGACGTTCGTTGAAGCGGAGCCGCCGAAGCGGTGGACGTTCTGAGCGCAGAACTACGACGAGTCCACGGGCAGCTGGGCGGCGGAGACGTTCGGCTTCCCGCCGTCGCGCGCCTCCGGCTGGTCCGTCCTCGCGGACGTTCGCTTTGTGCTCGTCGAGTACACAGACAGTCGGTGAGTGCCGGGGGCTGTAGAGGAGAGGCTGGACGGTCAGCTGCTTGAAGGCGGCCGTCATTTAAAGCAAAAGGATCCCAAGGAACAATCCCTTTTAGTTTGTTCCGCAACTGGATGATCGCCGGAAACGCTGTGCTCGGATTGGCGCCCGGACCGACGGCTTTCGTTCCGCAGCTGTTCGAACGATGGGTGATCGCCGAAGCGACCATCACGATCGCGCCCATTTCTCTCAGCGGCGGCTTCGCGTTCGTCGGCCAGCGGGCGGACGGCTCTTTTTGCGACAACGCCGCGTGGAGCTCCGTGCGCCCTGCGGATGCAACGAACTGGTTTCTCGAAGCAACGTCGATTCGAATTGGCGAGCTCGTCTTCTACGATCAACACGTGAGTTGCCGTCGTGTTGGGGCGGGGCAGCTGGCAATAGCTGCCTTCTTTCGAGCCGCAATCTCCGTGAGTCGCTACACGCACGATCGCGGAGCCGAAAGTAATGCAGCAAGAAAAGTCTGGAGAGCTTTCGAAACAGAACAGCAGCTACTCGACGATCACCGCTCACTTCAGGTGGCCCTGACTCCGACCGCTGTGCTGGAAGTGCCCGACGACCTTTTCCCGCGATTATTCAAAAAAGAGATGCTCTTCAAGGAAGCGGGCAAAGTCTTTCTGACGGCCGCCTGTAACTCCACCGCTCTGGACGTGAGCGTCGAGTTCGACGGGGTGCGAATCGAAATTTCTTCCGCCGTCCTCTTCGACAGCGGTGATTGGGATTGGAGAACTCGTAGGTTCCCTTTTATTTTTTCACATTTGAGCGTTCAGGCCGCTGCTCCACGCAATTCGTGTCGATCCCTGCCGCTCGGTACGCGCGAATTGCCGGCTGGACGGTCGGCAGCTTCCTGGCCGCCAAGTGCTTGCGGCTGGACTATGCGCAGCACTCGGTGGGCGTGAGCGACGCGCTCGCGATGCGGGCGACGAGATGAACACGAGACAAACGGTGATTCCGAGTCGTCGGAGAAACTGGCGCGAGCCACCCACCGGCAGCTACAATTTCGAATTGTTCGTCCGTTTCATTAAAGGACGCGCCTTCCAGTTCTCTGGGCCGAAACAAACTGGAGCCGTTGAGATGTCGCTTTGGTTGATGTCGGGGCATTTGCGAGAGAAACAAAAACACGGTTTATTCCAAGGATCAACAACAAAACAGCATTCAATTCGCTTTTCTCAATCAGAAGATGTGGATCCCACGAGCGGCCAGCGACTCCCAATCTGCGGCGACGCCTGCAAGCGGAAGTGGTGAGGAGGACATCCCCTCGGAACTCACGATTCCGGTCGGCAGCGGATGCGACGATCAGAGCGGACCGAACGCCGACAGCGGGCAGGACGTCGGTCGCGAATTCGCCGAACGTCAGCTCGCCGCCCATTTCGCGGCGCAGTCGGGCGGCGAACTCGGCGGCGTCCGCTTTGGCGAACACGTGCGCGAACGCGCGCCGCTCAGCCGTCTGCGGCAGCTCCCAGCGGCGCATCTCGGCGCAGAAGACGGGCGGCGGAAGGTCGAGCAGCTCGCAATCGGCGAAGTCGGGCGAGCGGGTCCGGAGAACGAGGATCTTCGCGCTCGGGTCGTCGCGCCAGACTGCGGGCATCAAAATCCCGAACTTGGCGCGATGCTGAAGGAAAGAAGGAGGAATGAGCGGAAGACGAAGAGCGGACTCACGTGTTCGTAGTCGCAGTAAAGGAGCTGCGGCTTCTTCAGCTCCACAGCGAGAGCGAGCCACGGGCTGCGTTCGGCGAGCGGCGGGTGGACGGGCGGCGGAATGGCCGTCTGAATTTTGTGCGGAGCGGCAGGAGCGGGCATCAGCGGAACATGAACCGCCTCGTTCGGCTGCAGTCGAGCGATCGCTTCCGCGCGCAGCTCCTCCTGCGGCTCTTGGGGCGTTTGCTCTCGCGGCGGCGCTTCTCGTGGAGCAACGGGAGCGGGCGGAGCGGCCAATTCTTGCGGACGAGCGAGCGGACGAGCGGAAGTCGGGTGCTGGTCGGCTTCACTCGCCGGCCGACCGATCGCTTCCTCCGTCGGTTGGTCGTCCGCCTCCTTTCCTGCCGGCTCTTCCGTGGACTCCTCATCGCTCAACGCTTCTCCGGACTCGTCCATTGACTCGTCGCCCGACTGCTCGGCTTTTCGGTTAGGCCCCTGAAAGAAAAAGAGGAGATAAAGACGCAAATCGGGGCTCACCTCCTCCTCAACGGTCGCGTGTACGCTTCTCGCTCCAGCCGTGTATCGATCGTAGTCGTGCGAGTTCTGCTCGTGGCGATCGCGGTTGGAGCGCGACGTGCTGGACGAGCCGCAGACGTCGCACTTGAAGCCGCCCTGCTTCGCATGAGACTGCTCGTGAATCCACAGATTCTTCACCGGATACTCGACGCCGCAATGACGGCAGGGACGCTGGAACGAGTGTTTGACGTCAGGGAGTGGAATCGAACCTTCTTGCGGAGCTGCGGTGGTTCCTTCGATTGATCCTCGCACGTGCCGTCCCTCGAATGCACGTAGTTGTGTTTGGACTTCTCGTGGATCAATCGATCCCCACTGTTCGTGAAGCGCGAAGTGCACAGGCGACACGCGTAGCGGCCGCTCGAGGAGTGAGTGCGCAGATGAGCGGCCCGACATTGAGGCCGGTAGTCCACGTTGCATTCCGGGCACGTCCACTGAAACACGGTCAAATGGGACGGACGGGAATGACCTCACCGTTTTCTTCTGCCCACTCTCATCCACCCCGGCGGCCTGCAAACAAGGAGATAGAAGAAGCGGGAAGGAAGCTCACCGTCGTCTCGTGTCCCGCACGCGCCCAGCGTTTCCACTGAAGCGTGCGGCGGTAGAATTGGTGCGTGTCTCGTTCGTGCCGATTCCGGTCCTTCGTTTTCGTGAATTTGGCGCCGCATTGCGCACACGGAAAGCCCGTCGGTCGCGTGTGGGTGCGCTCGTGACGCGGCAGGGCGCCCGCCGCGACTTCCAACCCGCAGTGCCAACAGGTGGACTGAAACGAGTGAGATCGAATCGACGATCGATGAACACTTGCCATTCGATTGTCCGTAGAAGCTTGGTCGGCGAGCGGGACGGCGGGTGCTGCGGATCGATCGGCCTCCGATTGGGAGCGAGTAGCCGTCGCCATTTCGGGCAGCAGCCGCTCGAAACCCAACCGACAAGACTGGACGCGCTGAAATCAAAATGAACGAGCAGAAAGACGCGGCGTCCCCCGCCCGCAACGGCGGCGACGGCGGAAAAAAGCGTTCGCTCGGCTGGCAGACGGCCGCCGCTTCCTTTTGGCGGGCGAACGGGGCCGGCCGACCGCTCGTCGCACTCCTTCCTTTGCTGGGGCACTTCGAAAGGCCGCGCAAATCCCTTCTCCGCGCTCATTTCGTTTGAGAAAGAAAGCGCCAGATGTGCGCGTGCATTCCAATGGGCGGCAATCTTTTCTTGCTGCCGAAAAGATGATAGCAATGAGCTCCCGACTTGCCGAACGGCGTCAGCCATTCGCAACTTCCGGTTTCCGGGAATGTTTTCTCCTGCGACTGCGGCTGTGACGGCCGCTTCGTGGTCATCCGCACGAATGAGGGTGTCGACGAGATCGACACGTTCACAGGACGCCGCACGCGGTGGCCATTCGGTGGTCACATTCCGTTTACTTCTTGTTTTTCAGCGAATGGTCGATCCGTGATCCCTTCGTCTCCGACCAGCCGTGGGCCGTCCGCCGGACGATCGACCGAGGGCAGCTCCTCGCTTGGCGCGCCACCGACCACGCCGAGTGACGACCGCCAAGCTGCAGCCGGACGAACGGCCGGCGGACGGAACGACGGGAGTCCGGCTAGTGACTTGGTGGGCGCCACACAACCTGGATGGACTCCTGGCCGGTTTTGCGATGGCCACAAGGCGAAAGTTCATTTGATCTTTTCGTCCGCCCATCCCTTCTACTCTCGTCCGCCGACTGAACACCGCGACGAAGCGGACGGAAGTGGTCAGGCGGCTCTTTGCGGCGTGGCCGCTCGAGTGTGCCGACCGCCTTTGTTTCCATAAGAACCTCCTCTTCCTGCTCGCTCGTCAGCCCGCCGCCGAGTACTCCGAACTGCTAACCGTCGGACTCCGAACCGTCGACCTCGACAACTCGCAGCGGCGGCGGTTCGTGCTCGGCGACCAGCCGCTCGAGCTTCCGATAATCTCGTTGAAGAACAAGAAGGTGGGCGACTCGCGCAGCTTTTAGCAGGTGGGGCTGAAGCCGCAGATCGCCGCCCACGACGATCGCGTGTTCGTCCTCTGGAGCGACCGACTCGGGCGGCCGCCACGTCTACAAACTCGTCGTCTGCGAGCTTCGCACCGATCGCTACGAGCTGGGCGTGCTGAAGCGAGAGGACGACCTGGAGGACGCCGTGTTCGCCGTCCACGGCAGGAAAAAGCGGCTGCGAGACACGCAGCATTGCACTCGCTACGCGCTGAGGTTCGTGCATCCACTAGCTCGTTTCGTTCCTCATCTGCTTGCTGCAAGCCGGAGAAACTCGTCCACCTGGCTTTCTTCGCCCGTCCGCGCGACGTCTGCTTTCCGTTTGACAAGTTCTCGTTGTAATCGATCGACCTCTTCATTGCTGTTCAATAAACAAAAGATCGCTGAATAGTGTATTATGGTTTGAAGTGTGTACTCGGCAAAACTCATTTCCTTTCAAAGATTTTACGCGGGAAACGTAGAAAACGAAGATTGATCCGATCGGGTCGCCGCTCTTCGTCAAGTGCGTGGAAAGTGGACTTTGTTCTTGCGCCGAGCTCGAACACGCACTGGCGAGCGGTTTTTGTCGCTTCTTCGATTGCTCGCCGCCCGAACGCGACGAGCAGAGCGGGGCGAGTTCGTCGGGCAGTGCGCGGGCATTCGGGCGATCCGAGTGGTCAGTCGGCGCCTTCCTCGCCCGCACGCGGCATCTTTACTGCTTGCTTTGCTTTAAAACATGGCAGAGGAATCGAAATCTCTGGAATTTAGCGACATTCCGAACGCAATTTGCTACTCTACGATCGACAATCGAGTCATGGCTTTTCCACCATACGATTTTGGATCGGACGGACGCTTTCCGTTGATTGAAACGGGCTACAACGAGAATGCAAAAGTCGAACGAATCGACACGTTCACGGGAGAAGTCAAACAGTAGGCGGCCCTTGAATGATGATCGGTGGATGTTAATTTCCTGCAGGTCGTGGCCAACCTGCAATTTCTTTTGCCCCCTCGAACGAAAGTTCCACTGCAAGCTGTTCGCTGGAGATCGGCTGCTCGGCATCTTCGAAAATGTGGAAGAACGACAGAATGGAATTCCCGACGATCTCCACTTTCTGGACGTCAAGCTGAATGCGGACTCGAGCATCGAAGAAAAGATCACGCCGTGGACAGAAGACGCTAATTGCCGGCCACAATTCATGGTGGCAACCGATGACCCGAACGTGTTTCTTGTTTTTTCTTCTGAGCGTCCCCTCGATGAGTTTACAGTCATTCGTGAAATCAACGCGCAAACGAAGCGCGTGGAAACGATCGGACGGGTTTATCCGGCGTGGCCTGGTTACCAGGATCGTGTGTGTTTCTACAAGAATACGCTCTACTTTCTCGACTGCTCCAACGCGGATTTCTTCAAAGTTTTGACTGACGGACTGTTCGCAATCGATGTCGACGTTTCAAAACGCGGTCAATTCGTGGCCGGCGGCCATCTATTCGAAGTTCCGCTGCGTATTTTAAAGATCGAAAAGGTTAGACAAAATTCAAAGCACTAATTGCAGTAACGTTTAGATCACTGGAAACCACATCCCCTAGATGAACATGTTAACTTCCGGCGATCGCCTGTTCGTCCTCTGGAACGATCGCGCTAGCAAGAACGAAGACGACCCTTTCGCCCAAAAACTTCTCGTCTACAATCTTCTGACCACCACTTACGATTTGTGTGTGCTCAGACAAAGAAGCGACGTGTGGACTATGATGAACGCGGTAGAGAACGGCATTCTCACGATACACGCCCAAGGGAACTCCAACGATTCGTCTGATCAGCGGAAATTGTTGCATTCTTTCCGCTACGCGTTGAGGTTTGTCATTCACTCATTGCAGCAATGTTTTTCTTTTGCAGCAAGCCGGAGAAACTCGTGCACTTGGCCTTCTTCGCCCGCCCGCGCGACGTCTTCTTTCCGTCCGAAAAGTTCGTCTTGTAGTTGATTGTTCTGCGTCGAATAAACTTTGATTTGTTTGTTTCTACCCGTAGAGTTTTGAAATAAGCCAGTGAAATTACAAAGTATTGCAAAAATCGTTGACAACCAGGTTCGGAGAGGGGTCGATCAAAAAATATTACATTTTGTACAAAATCGTGACGACTTTTGACGCAGAGTGAAAATTCGTGACAAAATATTGCAATTGTAAAAATCCCTGACAAAATTTTACGCCCGTGCATAATTTTGCGATAAGTTGGGGAGAAGTCAAAAAATGTCGGAAGACAAGTGCCAAAAACGGTCAAAATTCACGAAAAAGTGTCAAAATTCGTGACAAATTTTGACAAAATGCGAAAAATCGTGACAAAATTTTACATTTTGTACAAATTTGTCACGAATTTTGACGCAAAGTGAAAATTTGTGACAAATTATGACATTTTGTGCAAATCCGTGACGATTTTTGACAAAATGACATATTTTGTCAGAAATTTTGTCAAGAGCACTTTAACTCGGTTTTGTCAACGATTTTTACGTTACTTTGTAATTTCACTGGCTTAAATCGTGAGCCAACGAGCAAAAGGCGGAAGAAAGCGGTGTTTTCTTCTGCCCTTGCCGCGCATCCGCCCGTTTGGAAGGGCGAGCGACTCGTCCGCAAGAAATTCCCGCGCTGTCGCTTGCTCGCCGTCGACCGGCCCGCTGCGATCAACCGCGAGCTCGTCGAGGCACTTCCGAACAGCCGCTTCGTTCACGCCAGCGTGTCGGACACGCCTGGCGAGGCGGAGATTTACGGAGAAGGTTGAAGGAGTTGCACACCGCTTCCTTCCTGTCTTTGCCGAGCAGAGCTCTGTGGTCGGCTTTGCGGAGTTGCTGGAGCGGGAGAACGGCGGCCGACTGGTGGATTTCATTTCGATCGACGCCGAGGAAGCGGAGTGGGCGTTGCTCCCACTTCCCCGCGGTTTGTCCCCTCATCCTTCTCGTTCGTTCTGGAAAACGCTGCCGCCTGCCGACCGTTTGCCAGTTCAACGTGGAGCTCCACTTCAAACCGGAGAACTACGGCCACTCCCTTGAGGAGTTAATGGAAGTGTTGCGCGGATGTCTGGTCGAGGCCCATTTCGTTTTGATGGACGTCGACGTCTACGATCACGTGGCGTTGAACAGTGGATGAAAAGAGGTGCACGGTTCATTCACCCGTGCTTTCGGTCGTGATGCGGCGAGGATGAGCAGAAGTCATTGTGTTGATTCCGCCGTTCATTCGCTACTAGACAAATTCTTCAACGAGCCCAAGACAATAACACATTTATTCAGCGCAAACGAAAATAAACGAACAAAAGGTTCCAAGACGAGTCGATCTTCGCGCGATCAGCCACTAACGCCGATCAACCGTAAAGGAATACAAAGCTCAAGTTCATCGCATCCGTCCGCAAAGACCGCACGTGCGTGATTTTCGACCAGCCAGAGTGAAGTTGCTCAACCAACTCGGCATCGAAATCCTGAGTTTGGCGAGTGAACGTGGCCCGTCCTTCGAAGAAGCGCTGTTCTGCCGTCATGAATTCTTCGTGTTCACTCTTAACAAGTAGGTGTTCATTGATCGACAAAAGACACAACAAAGAACGTACGGCTTGTTCCTCGCGGTGCGGCCCGTGAAAGAAGACGCGAATCCCAACCGACGAGAAGCCCTCTTCGTTCGCGCACTCGGCGAGACGAATGGCGCGTTCGATCAAACAGTCCATCGTTGTGCCAAAATAGTGCCACTCGTTCTAGCAGAAGGATCAATGCAAGAAGAATAAAGTGGATCACCTACTTGGAATGTGTGAGCGGAGATCCTGCCAAAAATAATGCGAAGCACAAAGTGGTCGTTCAACGAACGAAGATGCTCGAACGCCAACCGAGCGGTTTGGTCGTCATTTTGGGTCCACACGCGATGGCAGAACTGCCGCACCTTTACATGATTGATTGCTTGCAATCCGTCTGTGGCGGAGACGTCCGCAATCACTCGCTCCACCGCTTCGTTTTGGTCGCAACTGAACAAAACGCGCGTTTTTGTGTTCGTCCTCCAGCTTACCGCCCATTCTCTGCAACCTTCGAAAACCCTTGCTCGAATTCGACCACACGAGCACGCACGCGAAAGAGGGGAGCGAAATCTGAAAGAACAGCTTCAGCGGGAGATTTGCTTGCGGAATGAACGTACAAGTTCGCTCTTCACGTATCGAAACGAACCGCGCGCTCTCCATAGCGGACGGCTGCTGTTTGTTGGCGAGCAGGCTGCAGCTGTGGTGTTCTGACGACGAAAAAGAGGCGATTTTTGGCGGCAGGAAGTCGCGAAGAAGATGGACGAACCACGACGACTCATTTTCAGGCCACAACGTCACTTCCATTGGTTCCAAGTACTCGAATTCTAAACCAACCACAAATTCGAGGAAATGGAAAAATGGGCTTACTCTTGAATGTCGACAAGACCTCAACCCAAACGCGAAATGTGTCGAAGGTCAGTGGGGTTGAGCAGATAATCGAAAGCGAGAGCCGACGAACGTCGAGCCGCCCCAACTTCAAAATACGTCCGATCGAGGCGACAGCCGCGTTCTTGTCGCCCAGGCCGAGAAACAAGCCGTTTGCAGAAGCCCCGCTCAAGAATCCGAATGTGCGAGCGCTCAAAGAGAGCCCCGCGCCCTCGGCGCGTCCGTGTTTCTCGCTCGGCGCGAAGAACACGGCGGAGAACGCGCGGCTGCAGAAAAAGAAGCGCAGCGTGCGCAGCCGGAGAGCCGCACGCGCTCGAAGGTACTCGGGATCATTCAAAAGCTGGATAAACGGCAGGCGTGAGCGCAACGCCTGCACCATCAGGGCGCGACGAACGTCCGCCTTCATCTTCGGCTTGGGCTTCGGCAGGACCGGCTGCTCGACCTCCATTCCGTTCGGGTTTTGCTCAACGTCCATCGGAGCTCTAAGTGAAAGCAGGCTTTAGCGAAGGGAAGCAATTGTGGCAGCAGGGAAGGAGGCGAGCGAGTGAGTGGAGTGCCGCTGCCGCTCGCTCGCTCAAACGGGTGGACGCCGCCGATTGCTTGCGAACCCACGCGACGCGCACTTTCGAACTCCTCATCGCGCGCTCGCTTCCCGGTTGCCACAGAGCGTTGGCTCCCATAGGCGGCGGCATGAGCGACGACTTCCCTTTTTCCAGCAGTTCAAAGTTCACCCATCAACCCACTCAATCACCCACTGCATCCTCTCCGAACGCGCGTGGTTTGTTCGTTCGTTTTGCAACGCCTGGCGATGGAGGGACCTTTTTCACTGCAGAGAGCGGTTTTAAAAAACAAACGAGTCAAATCTCGTCCAATCACTTTTTTCAAACGGTATGAAGTTGGTGGATGGTCGCGTACGAGAAAACTCGAACCAAATCGAAGTAGAAGTCGTTGAGGAGGCGGTCGAAGGAACGTAGCTCCTCGCCGAACAACCCGTCGCGCAGGCGGACGGCCGTCGAGATCTTCGCGTAGACGAGCGGCCGCTCCGCACGGCGGAGTGCTGGAAGCGAGCGGGCAGTTGGGAGAGTGAAAGGCGACAGTCAACATTCTTCATAAAACTCACGAACATTTCAAGCAGGTTCTTTTGAAACCGCAACTCTTCAGCGATGTCGTTCGGCGAGCTGGGGCGCGTGTCGAAGAGCACTCCGTACCCTGAACAACAAAAGAGAGACCGAAGCAGTGAGTCGTTTGCTGTGGCCGGTGGAGAAGTCGAGCGGGGGCATAAAGTGTGCGTGTTTCGACAAGAAGGCGAGCCACTCGCTTCGCCGCTTCTCGCGCACCTTCCGCAGCTGCGGCACGACGACGAGCAGGTCGGCGGCCAGCTGGACAGAAGGCGGTCAGCAGGGACGTTCAGATGCAAGGGTGTTTTCGTGAACTCGCGTGGTTCAGCGGTAAAGAACGAGGATTGTCGGCTAAACCACTGGACTATTGCGGTTGCATGGGACCCGGTTTGCATCAGGACTTCCGCCCGCCATCCCAACAGCCACGAATTCGCACCTTTGCGTACCGCTCCAGGAAGAAGAGGCGGTCTTTCGTTCGATTGCTCGAGTGGACGTAGAAATCGAGAAGCCTCGCATGGACGTCGGCCGCGTGCTCCTTGAACGTCTTGAAATCGGCGGATCTGAGCGAGAGGCCGCTGAACGCCGGCAAGGCGCCGAGCAGCGCTGAAAGAAGAAGAAGATCTAGTGGAAGCGGTGAGACTCATTGAAAAGAATCCCGTCCTTCCCGACGGTCATGATCAAACTCCGCTTCGGCGGCCCGCCGGCCATCGGCCGCTCATGGGCGGCGAGAACTGCCCGCTGCTGAAGTCGTGCGACTGGTGCACCTGCCCCAAGGAGTGAGCGGAGGACCGAACGGAGGGGACTCACGACTTCGACCGCCGCGAGCAGCTCCTCGACGCTCTTCTTTTTCAAGCACTCCTTCACGTCCGCTGCCGACTGCTCGCCGCATTCCAAGCGGGCGGCCACTCGCGCCGTCAAGCCGACCGACTTCTCGCCGGTCGCCTGCAGCGGCGAAGTGAACGGGGTTGAGATCGACCTACCTCTTGGCCGCTCATTTGGATCACTTCTAGAGCAAGAACAAACTACTCGAAAACTAATAGTTAATTTTAGAAGCTATAAAGAGGAATCCCCTTCACAGCTTCCTCACGAATACCAACAAAAACACCGTATACTTTTTTACGCATCCCTTGAGACGGTGCAAATCCCGTTATGCGCACTTTTTGCAAAACATTTGATGTAGCGGGTGTAGGCGGTGCGGGCGGCGTGAGTGGTGCCAATCCAAAGAGGCGTGTGAGGCGAGTCGACTTTTGTTCATTACGTTGTGTGCAAACCCACGGATTGGGTAGTTACAATTACCGATACGCTTATGACTCACGATGGGGTGGTTGTTTGCGGTCTTTAGTAGGCTGATTCGACGCAACATCAAAGAACACAAAACGTGAACAAACACAAAAGAGACAGACGGAAAGCGGTGATAAAAACGGGTATTAGACGCACCCTAAAGTTCTTCCTCGCTTTGACGTCATTTCGTGCACTTGCACCCGTCATTCCCTTGCTTTCAAGCCGTTAACGCCAACGAAAAGCTGACCGAACGGCCGGCGTGCGACGAGGCGAACGGCGTGATCGCGTGGACCCGTGCGGCCGCCCTGCAAGAGGTGGGGCTGGAGCCGCTGTACTGCGAGCAAATCTTCGAACTCGCGCTAACGTAAACGCCTGACCGCAGTTGTTGTTTGCACTCGAAAAATTGAGAGTAAACGAAATGCTCGCTCTTTGTCTTGGACTCTGCGCTTTTGCACGGTCGTCTGGTCGGAGTGGTCGCGGGATTTTCGGTTGTAAGAGCCGGCGAGCCGCCGACGCAGAGTTGTCGTAGTGGGCGAACGACATCAGCCCGTTGACCATGCTTAGGATGATTCACCGATTAAGTGCATCCTTTCTTTCTTCAGATCCTGCTCGATCAAATGGCTCTCGACTACAAGGAGCAAGAGATCGAGCGGGAGCGGCGGTTCGAACGGCGAGCTCGCCGCCTCTCGCCCGCAAGTTGGACGTCCGGCTGCGAGTGAGTGGGCAGGCGACCATTCGATTAGCCACACGAGTTTGTTTGTGCAGACCCTGTACGCAGACGATCTTCCCTCCGAACTGACCTGCTGCGAGCAGACGAATCGGGCGATCGCCGACAGCTCGCCGCAGATTCGAGATGAGTTGGACGTCGCAGTGATTGATTGCTCCAAACATCTTTGATCACTCTGTTCGTCTGCCGTTGTTTGTCGGCTTGGGTGGACGCAAGAAAGTCGATGGTTTGCAAATACATAGTATTAAGCGTCTTTTATCCTCCAACTACTCTGCAGTGAAATAATGAGTTCGCCTTCCACGTGCTCATCTTACTTCTCTTCCATTTGCCGCTCTTTGCGCGTGAATGGCTTACGCTCGCGTTCTGCCGAATGAGTCACGTAAGCGGAAGCGAACAGTCGGAAAGAAATGATTAGCAGGAAAACGACGGTCAGATAAACGCCACCTTCTTTTGTTGGACCCTTTTATTTGAGTGCAAACAAAATTCTTGGGAACTCGTAATCCGTGCAGCGAATTGTTGCCGCTTGTTAAATCGGATCAAACGGCTGTATTTGTGCCTTCCAGTAGACATTTTGAGAAGACGAATCCGACACGTCCGCTTTATCGGCTTTTGCTTCACTTCCCCACCAAACGCAGCACTGATTTACAAATCCTGAAGACGAAAGGAGGTGTGGCTAATGGAAGTGCAAACAGGCGGACATCACCGCTCAACACTCGTCTCCGCCCTCTTGCTAGACTATGAGCGGGCACGCTGAGGAACGATGGCGATGAAAAGTTCTGCTTTTGGACTCTACTTAAGCGCCAGCCACACGAGTCGTGCTCATCTCTCATTTCTTCCAGGCCGATCAACACTCCAACCATGCGCGCCACCTCCATCTTTTTGGCGCTTCTGTTGGTGATGGCGTTTGCGATGCTCGCGCACGGGCGTCAATGTTACTACTGTTTGCAGACGGGCGACGTAAGTGGTGGTAACTTGACCAACTCGCAATGTTCACGTCTTATTTTAGAAAACCAAAGATAGTAAGTGCGGGAAATCGAAGCCAAAACGCGGATAAAATCCTGTCATCAAAGTAGTCGTCGGTTGTTAACAGAATGCTCTACTACTAATTACTCTTCCATCATTTCGGTTTGCAGTTCCCTGCGACGGAAAGACGACGATGCCGTGTGGCGACGACGGCACCGACAACTCCTGGGGTTGCTTGAAGGTGCGTAGTTTAATTGAAGTGGTGGGCGCGATCAACTTACATGTCTTTCTTGCAGCTCACAAAACCCAACAAAAAGGACATCATTGGCGAAGTCATTCACGTTCGACATTCTCCTCTTTAACGGAGATCTTGCAGGCCTGCTTGGTCAATCCGGATGATCGCACGAAGATGAACTACGATGGGTGCAAGTCCATAACCAAGGAAGGAGTGAAATACTGGTTCTGCGGCTGCATGGGGTGGGTGGCCAGACCTTCATTCCTTTTGATCGCTTCACTTTCAGGAAAGATCTCTGCAATTCGGCCGGCCACCCGACGGTCGTCGCCGCCCTTGGTGCCGCGGCCCTCTGCGTCGCCGCGAAACTTCTCTTCTAATCAGCCACTTCTTCTTGTAGTCTCCAACTTCGGCGTTTAATCAGCAATGTCCACGTGCAGTCAAGCACTTTAATTTTTGTTTGGTCGGTCATAAACACCAGAACATTATCGTGTGTGGAAGTGGTTAATTCTCAGAAGAGGCAAGAAACTAAAAGAAAGTAAACTTTATGTCTTGTCGACTGCTGGAACAAAGTCGCAGCAACTCATTGGATTTCTCCTTCTTTCAATTGTTTACCGCGCGTCTGTTCGCTGCTCGTGAGCATCCCGGCGGCCGCCGCAACCGCCGAGCAGCCGGCCAGCGCGATGCACGTCGACCTCCCCCTTCTTTTCGTTTACCGGCTTCTTCAGCTGTTCATTCGAGCTTACCATCGTCGGCTCGCTCTCCACCGTCGGCAACCGCTCGTTTCGACTTCGACAACGGCCCGCTTCTCCTCTCCGTTCAGGGCGTCCGCCAGCTTGCGTTTGAGAAGGAACCGGTGGAGAGCGACTGAGACAAAAAATTCGATCGTGCATCAAAAGTCGACTCCATTTCATCATCGGGCATTGATCTTCTTGTACAGACAAGAACAAACAACAGCCGTCGCTTGCAAAAATGTCTGGGTCTTGTGTTGATTTCAACCACCGCGACCCGAAAGCAAGGAAGGAGCGTTCGATCGAACAAACCGAAGAGCAAATTTACGCGACGAACCGCCGTCAATCACCCCGTTGTGTTCGATCGATCATTTCGTTTCGGCAGCGCGCTTGGCGGTGCCCGCGTACGGTCGTCAACAAGCCGCCTCCGCCCGGCGCTCTATCGACCGCAACACGACGAGGCGACGAGTTTAAAAGCGGAGGATTGAACGAACAAGACGGCCATTTACTCTCATTTCTTCTCCAACCCCTGCGATGTAGCTGCCGCCCCGTGAAACGCTGAACTGCCTGCAGCTGGGCGTCGCCTTCTTCCTCCTCTTCATCGCCCACAACTCCACCGCCTTCACGGCTCAAGTGGTCGTCGCGAGCTTCGCGGAGCGGGGCCTCGTCGGGCGGTACGCGGGCTACAACTCGCTGGCCATCCTGTACGCCGCGTACGCGTTGAGCACTCCGTTCTCCGCCCCGATCGTGCACGCGCTCGGCTCCCGATGGGCGATGGTCACGGGCGCCGCCTCGTACGCGCTCTTCCAGCTCTCCTTCTTCTTTATAAACGAGTGGTTGCTCTACGCGACGGCCGCTCTCGTCGGCTTGGTCGCCGGTCGTGAGTTCTTCTCCTTTCTTTCAGTTGTTTGTGTTCAGAGCTGTGGACGGGGCAGGGCACGTACCTTGCGTGGAATTCGAACGACGAGACGGCGGGCAAGCACATCGGCGATTTCTGGGGCACCTCCGTTCTCTGGCGAGTTCCCACAATTCAATTGATTCCTCTGGCTGCAGCCAAATAGCCGGCGGCTGCTTCCTGTATTTTGCCTTTCGGCACGAGGACACGAAAGTCCTCTCCGATCACGCGAGCACTCTGATGAACACGACGCTCACGGCCATCACTCTCGCCCGCATCCTCACGTTAATCCTCCTGCGATGCCCCGAAGGGAAGAACCGGGAAGAAGAGGCCGAGGTGGAGGAGAGCGGTCCGTCCATTGGGGCGTGGGAGGTCTTCCGTAAGCTCCCTCTTCGATCAACCTCAACAATCCCCTGTGCAGAATCAACCGCCCGCCTGTGCGCGCAACCACGAATGCTGCCCGTCTTCGTCGTCTCCTTCTACACGGGCCTCGAGCTCGCGTTCATCGAGTCGATCTAACCGACGAGCATCGGCTTCACGTTGACGTTGGGCACGAACACGCGCCAACTGCTCGCCGCGAACATGATCGTCGGGGGCGTCGGGATGGTCGCCGGTTCGTCTCGTTCTTTCACCTTCTTGCTGGCTTGTAGGGAGCTTCCTCTTCAGTTGGACGGCCTTCCTGAAGCGGGTGGTGATCGTCGCGATCGGCTGCGTTGCGCACCTCGCCGTCTACGCGGGCGTGTTCGTCAACCCGGCCGGCAACGCGTCGTTGTTTCGCACCGCCGAGTCCTCCGCATTCACCGCCCCACCTCAGTGCGCTCGCCGCTCATGCAATCGTTTGTTTCTTTAGAGTGTGGTTGGTGCTGGCGTGCGGCTTCCTGCTGGGCTTCGCGGACGCTTGCTGGACCACGCAGACGATGGCGCACTTGATCGCGTGGCACAAGGCGGAGAGCACGCAGGCGAACTCGTTCTTTTGCTTCTTCTCAGCGAGCTCTCTTCCGCTGGGTTGGTCGTTCAGGCATCAGCAGCGTGCTCGGCTCGAAGCTCCGCCTCGAGTGGCCCTTGCTCGTCCTCGCGACGGGCGCACTCGCCGGCTGCGCGGTTTTTTTGCCGCCGAACACCTGAACGCGAGCAGGAAGCGGAAAGAAGCGATCTCTCGGATGCTGCCGGTCGGCGCGGTAGAGTCGAAGCACGGCAGGACGCCCGTGTGATCCGTTTGTTTAATAGAGAGCTGCTCATAACTTGTGTGAGCGAATTTTGTTTGATAGACGGGACGGTCGACGAAGGGACGTAGGTGGTGGTCACTGCTGCTTGACCACTCCGCTTGCAAACGGCTGCGGCCCTCCGAAATGGTGTTGCAAACAAGAGTGTCCGTCTAAAGAGCGAGCATGACCAACGAAGTCTGGTGGCTTGAGCAGAAGTCGGTAACAAAATGGACGATTTATTCATTCCACTGGTAAACAAGCGACAACGCGAGCACAACCCTCACTCTTCTTCCTCTTCTTCGGCTTGCTCGTTTTCTTTGCCCCGCTCGTTCTCGCCCGCTTGCTCGTCCCCTTCTTCGGATGAAGAGGCGAGACCCCGGTCACGTCTCCGTTCGTCGTACTCCTCCCGGCTCAAGTCGCAATCGAACTCCAGTTCGTCAAATTTGAATTCGTAGAGATCATCGTTGGCCCAATCGCAGTAGTGATCCCACGAGATGCGCATCGAGAACTCGGTGCGCTTCTCGCTATTCACTCGAAACCACTCGCTGTCTTCGTACTCATCGTGGGAAATGTGCGGGCCGAACTTGTGCTCCAATGCTTGCACGAATTTCTGCATGAACTCGACGTCGAAAGTGGCCTCAAAGAAGTGAATGAAAAGGAAGGATTCTCCGTTGATCCTACCCATTTGTAGAGCCGAATGTTGAGCTTCAAGCGGAGCCCCAGCAAGCGGATCTCCCGCTTCTCGCATTCCGCAAGCAAAACGTCTTTCCGCCGCTCGATCTCTTCGACCTCTTCGATCATGTCTGCGAGCTTCTAAAAAAGAGAGAATGGCCGCCACTACGCCGTTCGACTCACCACAAAGCCGCCCACTTCGGAGCTCGTCTTCAACAGAAGGAAGGGCGTCTTCCGTTGCCCGACCACTCGCGCGATGCCGCCGACCACTTGCGGCAGGCGGACTTCCAGCCAACGCTGATTGGCGTGCCATTCGGCGAGCTGCAGGCATAACGGAAATTCGAGTATCTCCGTGCATTCCAGCGGGAGCGGGCTGAACAACGAGTAGTGCGAATAAAACATCCTTTGTTCACCTACCCCTCGTAGTGTTCGAACTGCTCGATGTTCGCAAATTTGATGACGATCTTGCGGGCATTCAGCGGGTACAAGACCTTGTTGCCTGCAATCACCGAGAGTTACCGTTGTGTTTCCCTCGCCACTCACCATAAACGCTCATTACGACCTCTTCGCACTGATGCTCTCGCCCGACCAAGTGCTGCACGTCCGTCTCGCAACCTTTGAAGCGAGCGAGCGATTGTGGGAGTGTCGGGAACGCGCCCTCCAGCCAGCCGCGGAAATTCGAGACCTTGTACACGTCCACGTCCAGCGATTCCAATGCGGGCATTTCTGCATGGATGAGCATCTAATTGAACGCTTTGATTCAATCATTGGACGCACTCTCGATCGCTTCGAACATCTGCCGGGCGAGCGGTGGGTTCACATACTTCAGCTTGAATTCGAGCCACCGCACCGCACTCAACCGAAGCAGCGCGGCCATTGCCTCACCCGCCGGGAAGCAGAGCGATTCGACCGCTGACGCAAAAAACTTCTGGATTTGCGTCTTGCACACGGCGTCCACCCATTTTTCGCACTTGACTTTCAATTCCTGGGCGAAGAAGACGTGGAAGTAGGCGCGACTTACGAGCTAAACGAATGGAGTAGAGAGGCGCATTGGCTCGAATCAACGCTCCAACCCTCGAATTCACAGCCAAACTCACGAGAAATCGCAGCGCTTCGTGTGGATCATTTGTGGGCCACTTCCGACGCCGTTGCTCGTCCCTTGTGTACCGCATGTGGAACGAGAAGAGAGATTGCCGTTGACAAGGCCTCAAACGGGGGCGAGGTCGTGGATAGGACTGCTTGCACGGCATCTGCAAGCACACGAATACGCGCAAGGATCCACGCAAACTCACTTTTTCTTGCATCTCTCCGACTTCCAACGCGCGTTTCATCTTCGGGTGGAAGAAAGCGAAAAGAGAGTTCTTTTTATTCGTGTGGAAAGAAGGAGTGGCCCGCCGCTCGTTGCTTTCGACACGCCCGGTTCCCTTTTGACTATCACTCGTTTCCTACCGATAACGTCACCGAAAGAGACGGAGTTTGTGCTCGTCTTCTTTGGTCGCTGGAGAGCTTTGTGTTCAAAGTCATTCGATGAACTCGTGGTCTTTTTTTAGTGGCGAGCACTCCCGCAATTGCAAGCAAACGGCAAAAGCAGCGGTTGACACGTGGGAGAACCCCAATTTCTTTACAAGGCAAAATGGTAGCGCCACTTTCCAATGATCAACACTTTTATTCAACGCAAAACGAACAACAATCTCAGGCATTAAGGAATCGCTTCAACAAAAGCGAACAGCCGGCGGGACGCGCAAAGAAGGCGAACTGCACGAGCTTTTGCGGGCGTCTACAAGAAGAATGAAGCGAGTGAGTGGGCGGTTGGATGGACGAACCGCAAGTCGTAGCGAATCGAGTCGAGAGTGTGCGGCTCCTTCGCGCTTCGGCCGCGATTCTCGGCGTGAATCGTGAGGCGGCCCTCGTGGACGGCAAAACATTGGAACATCTCGCCCCACTGCTGCTCGAATACGCGCGACGTCCAACGGTTGGAGGAGAGGTCGTAATGGAAGAGGCGGTAGAAATAGCCGGACATCCCCTCGCCCAGCGCGAAAAGACAGTCGTTTGACGCCGCCATTCCCAGCAGCGAGCAGTTGAGGCCGATCTGGAGAACAGGGCGTAAAAGAACTGATTGTTCGTGTGCAGCTCACTTTCTGCGAGCTCAAACGGACGAGCGAAAGTTCTAGCGCTCCGTTGTTGTTCACTTGACGCGCTCCGAGGTCGACAGCAGACACACCGTTCGAGAGGAAGCCACTGGATCCCGCTTGCAGCAGATAGAGCGTATTCTTCTGCACACACGCTCGCCGATTGGTAAGATCGAAGAGGGACGGAAAGTACACGCGGCCGATCTTCTCGCTGGTTTCTGCCTCCAGATCGACGCGGTGGATCTCGGCGGCGTCCCGTTTGACGAGGAGCAGGAGGACAGTGGCCGGCTGCTCGGTGGCGAGTAGGAAGTTGTACACGGAGCTATTCGGTTGGTTCAAGGCGAAACGGCGCCTGCGGGTCGTCTCCAGCTGCGAGATGTGCAGCCAGAAGACGTCAACGCGATGGGACATTCTCCATGGGTTGTCAAGGAAAGCAACAGAACGATCGCTGATTGCCGCAGTGGCCGCGTTGTAGTCCAATCCGATCGCCGCGACACTGCAACGGAACTTTTACTGACTGAAGGCACCCACATTCGCTTACTGTTGGACGTCGCCCGTGAACGTGTCGACAAGCTCGAACCAATTGCTGGATTCGACATGCGTGTGCAAAACGTGGCGGCCGCTTCGCCCAAACGTCCAACAGTGTGTCGGTGAGCGCGGGACGACGATCGACGAGTAGCAGACGCCGTTTGGAATGTCCACCTCGTTGAGCGGCTGGTCGAGCGTTTGGTCGTTCTCCATTGCCTGCAAACGGGGTGAGTGGGAAATGGAACGCGCTGCTAAAAGCAAGCGGCGAGCCGCACTGGTGTTCGAAACGACGCTCATCTCGGGTGGGAGGTTGTAATGCGCAACGCGCATTCAAAACCAATCAAACGGGATCGGCCCTGAAGCAACACACATGCATGTACACACGCCTTTATCCGACAGCCACACCTCTTTCTCCGCTTGATCCCGCCTTTCTTTCGGTCCTCACCTCCCGGATAAAAACACCCGCTTTCCAGCTCTTTTCTTCAGTCTCCACCTTCGCTCTTGTTTGCAATCCATGCAGTGAATAAACGAGAGAGAAGAATTTCATTGAGAGGTTGGACGAATCCTTTCAAGGTCGACCGACGCCCACTTGAGGTCGAAGGCAGTGATCGGCGCCAACCCGCATGGGAAGGCAAAAACATTCGTCAGTTGTACTTTGTTCCCATCTACTCTCTTTTCTTACAGCAAAGTGAATGCCATTTTGTGATCAAATTTTCGATTTGTCCCGACCCGTTCCGGGCCGAAACAGTGGAGATCAAGCCGCATTATTCGCTTCAAATGTGTTCGTTCTCAACACGAATTTTTCTTTCGACAAGAAAAACCGAACAATTGTGCGCGTTCGATCACACAACGGGCTTGTCGAGCGGAAAGCCGACGTTGCGCGGGCAGGCGAAGAAGGCTAATTGTAAGCGGACGAGAGTGTTGGGTTCGCTGTAAAAAAGCACTGCTGCAATGAGTGGAAGGCGAACCTCAACGCGTAGCGAGCGGAGCCAACGGCGCTTTGATCCTTGCAGTCTCGCTTTCGATCCTGCTCGTGGACCGTGAGGACGCCGTCCTGAACGGCGAAACACTTGAAATCCTCCGCTCGTTGCTGCTCCCCAAGGGCGCACGGCGAGTCGCTGTCCGCGGAGAGTTCGTAGACGAGCAGCTCGTAGCAGCAGCAGCCGCTCCTTGGTTGCCTCAAAATGAAGAGACGGTCGTTTTCCGCCGTCATCCCGAGTAACGTGCAGTTCGGGCCGGTCTGAACAAACCAACGAGTGAATCACACCTAGAATTCTTCGCACCCACCTTCTTTGAGCTCAATCGAGTGAGCGGAAGTTCGAGCGGCCGCCCGCCTTCCACTTGCGGTTTGCCGAGGTCGACCGTCTAAACGCCGCCCGAGAAGAAACGTTTCCACCCCTCCCGCTCGACCGCCCACTCGTCCAGGAAGTAGAGCGTGTTCTTGTGCACACACGCGTGTCGCGGGGGAAAGTCCGATAACTCGTTAATTACTCGTTTATTGACTTTCCCCGCGAGTGAAGGCGGTCAGGAGCCTTCGCTCCGTTCCAAACCCTTGCCTCACAAGTGAATGAAGGCGACTTATATACAATTATCGAAGGGTGTGGCCTGATCCAAAGAAATTGGAGGCGGATCTTCGTCCGCCTTCCACAACGCGCGCATGCTGAAGGCTCCGAAGTGGCGGGACGGCGGGTACAAGCGGCCGATCAACTCGCTCGTCCTTGCCTCCTAATTGACGCGTGGCATTTCAAAGCCGGGCGGAGAGGAACGATTCCGAAAGAACACGAAAAACACGTTCGGCTGCTCGCCGGCGATCATGAAGGCGGGCGCGAAGCCGTCCGGTCGGCCCACTTGAAAGCGCTGCCATTCGGGCGCCGCCGCCCGCACGTCCCAGCAGAAGAAGCGAACGATCGGCTCGTCGCTCGCCGTCAGGAAGGGGGCGAAGAAGCGATCGCTGACCGAGAAACCGCTCGCGTTGCACGACGCTACGAGCGGGCCGATTCTGCAACGAGCACACAGCACTCACTCCTCCTCGCTTCAGCTCACGCCCGGATTTGCCGCGTGAAGGTGTCGACCAGCTGGACTTTGATCCAAACGTCTTCGGTGACCGCCTGCACGAAGAAGCGGCCGCTTCGTCCGAACGCTCAGTTGTGCGTCGCCAAACGGCTGTTGACCGTCGAGTAGCGACGGCCGTTCGAGACGCCCGCAGGTTAGAGGCGGAGAATTTGCGGGTCGTCCATCACGAGCGGCAAGCAAGGAATTGAAAGTTAGAGTGAGGGCTGCGATTGGCAAATGAACCCGCATGAGTGGACAATGAACCAACTTTGCAACGGACAATCAAGAAGGCAAAGGTAAGTGACCGCGAAGCCCGTTGGTAGTGGCATGTTTTGTTCACGATCGGCGGTGAATAAACTTACTGCCTTTTGTGGGCAGTAGGGTGCTGCCAGGAGCCGTGAACAACCATGGCGGTGTCCACAAGAAACGAGCTCCACCCCCGGCTGGTCCGCCGTCTTCTGACCAAAAGCACCGTTTTTGTTGTAGCGGTCGAGTCCTCTAGTCGGATGCGGGCAATCCGGCTGCCTGTTGGTTCGTGGTTTGAACACGAGAGACTCGAATTGGACGTCGATTTATTTGTCTTGGCTCGAACTGCCGGGGGACGAGGGTGGCCTTTTATGCGCTCGCCCTTGAATCTCCGCCTCTCGCCCGCCCGACTCTTGTTCCTAACTCTCAAGCACAGCACCACGCTTGCTGCTCGCCACATATTCAGTCATTTATGGAGCATCGTAAGAAAAATAACAACACGTGGTGATTTATCGACAGTGGTGCGTCAAGGAATGTGCGTGACAAAGAAACTAAAGTCAACGCCGTCCTCCATCTGCCACGTCCAAACGCGCGCGATCTTTTGACGCAGCCACGTGCAGAGGTCGAGCGGAACGGGGTCGTGCTCATCGGTTTTGGGCGTGAACTTCGTGTGTGGCCCGAAGAATTGCGTAAAAGCCGTCAGTTCACATTCATACACCTCCTGAACTACTCTCCAATCTATGCCTTTACTGCTAGCAAACCTACACGATTGTGTTCGGGATTCGGCAATTCCATACTGGCCATGAGCTGGACTCTCGGATAGCCCGCTCGTTTCGCACACTCGGCGACACGAACCGCGCGACGAATGAGGAGGAGCAACAACTTGTTGCGATCGTCCTGTTCTTCCTGAAGACGCGACGATAAAATTGAGGAACAAACCAGACGCCTCCCCAATCGTGGTCTCCAACCCAAAGGTATGGGACGAAGTTGGCGTTGAGCGAACGCAGATTGTTCATGGCCGTCCCCAGGGTTCGTGACAGCTCTTTGCTACCCTCACACTCGTCAATCGCGTCCAACAGCTCTCCCAAGGAACAACAATCGCATAGACCAAGATCAATGCCCACTCGTTCCACGACCTGGTTCCGCTCGAAGCTAAACGTGTAACTTGAGCGAAATCCAAAGGTCGACACGTACGGGCCATTTCCGGCCAAGTCCTTAAGACATCTCAGAGCCACCACCTGACGCACGGATGAGCGCAAAACGGCAGCGGGGTCTAAAGCAAACGATCAAACGTTTCACTGTGAGAAGGTCGTACAAGTCGGCGCGCCATTCCACGCCTCAACCACCGCATTTCTAATAGTTTTCTCTGCGACCATGAAGTAGTCGTGAAGACCGCTCAAAAAGAAGTCGAAGCTGCAGTTGGGGAGGAATTCACGGAGCAGGTGCACCATCCACGACTCGTTGTGATCGCGGGCGATGGCCAGGCGGATGTTTTGCAGTTCCGGTAGGTCTACAAAGAAATGAACATCGAAGCCTGAGATGTTTTACCCTTGAGGGCGCGTAAAACCAGCACCATTTTGCGGAGCCCATCAAAGTCGATTGGATGAGGTAGACGAACAAAAAGATTCACACCATAAATGTGCGCCCGGCCCATCTGCAAAAGCCGCACAAGGGACTCCGCCGGTAGGTTCTCCTCCCGCAGCAGCAAGGGGAACGAGGCCGCACGCACGCATGCGTTATCGCCCAACCAGACCCAAACGAGTTGCTCGCGAACGGGCGTCTCAATTTTCTCGTCCGGAACGAAGAAGGCGGTGGAGAACGAGCGGCAACAGAAAAACAGTCGAAGTGTGCGCAGACGAAGAGCTGCCCGCTCGCGGAAGAAGTCCGGACCATTCGTCGGCTGGTTGTGCGGCAGGTCCGCGTTCAACGCCTGCACCATCAGTGCGCGCCGAACGTCCGCTTTCATCTTCGGCTTGGGCTTCGGCCGCTTCGGCTGACCAACCTCCAGAACTTTAGACTTTACGACGCCCATCGGATGTCTGAAACGAAAGCAAGCGTTAGAGATGGGTAAGCGGAAGGGGCAGCGTGGAGTGAGCAAATGGCTGCCGTTGCCGCTCGCTCGACCAAACGGGTGGACGCCGTTGGTTGCGTTCGATCCCAAGTCGCGCGCACTTTAAACTCCTCGCCGCCCGGCCGCTTCCCAGCTGCCGGTCAGCGTCGGTTACCTGGCGACCTCTCTGCAAAGTTCATGAGGTGACCGCTTTGACCCCCCATTGCGACTTCCAACAAGTGTGCTTCCTTTGTTCGTTCGGTTTGCCGAACTTGACGCCGCAGAGGACTCCGTTTTGCGTGAGAAAACGGCTTCAAGTCCCAAACGTCTCAAATGTCGCGTACTCACTTCTTCCTGGCGACGTGGACTCTGTGGAATGGTCGCCCACGAAAACGAAAAGCGGACGCCGCCGACGACGCGGAACGAACCGATTCGAAGATTCCGAAAACGATGCCGCCGAAAATGAAGTCGGACGTTCGGCGCGTCGAGCACAACTTGCCGCGCAACAATCCGCGGAATGCGTTGAATTGCTTCTAAGCCCGAGCGGCTCTCCGACCCGGCACTCTCCGCATTTCTTTCTTCTGCCGCCCAGTCCCGGCCGCCTTCTTCGCGCCGAACGAAAAGACGAGCCGTCTCGTTCATGAGCTCACAGCCGTTCTTCTCATCCTCCGCTCGCTCCGCACCGCTCAATCCTAACCTTTATTCTTCTAACCTAACTTCACATGGCAAAAGAACCTAGACGATGGGGCAGAACAAAAGGGAAACATAGCGAGACTTCAGCATTCGCTTCCAATGACCATGCACGCACTTCCTTCTCGCTAACCGCGCGCCAGGCCCAACAGCAGAAGGCCGCCGCCGATGGTCCAGCAGAGAACGAGAGACGACCTGAAGGTGGGTGGAGTGAAGAGTGAAAAGAGGAGGGCCGCTCACTTTTTGCCGCTCGAGTTCTTTCTCTTCTTCGCAGCAGCCGCTCGAGTGGTCTTGACCGCCGAGCGCGCGGGAGCCGCGGTCGTGGTGCTGGTGGTCGTGTGCGGATTCCCGTCGCTGTCCGCGTAGCTCCAGAAGCGACGTCCTGCAAACCGAAAGATTCGAAATGTGAAAGACCGAAGAACAGACCCGGACAGCAATGCCCTTTGCCCTCGGTGGTCTGCTTGTTGAACGAGCAGTACCAACGGTCGCCTTTGAGCTCGTCAACCAGAGGGCAGTGGGCTTCCGTGTCGTTGTCCTTTGTGCAAAGGGCGGGGCTCCAATTGCCCGCACCATTGAGTTCGCCCAACGGCGCCACATCCGCTTCGCAGGCATCTCCTTTCGGATCGCACAGCAGCGTGCATTCGGCCTGCAATCGGCAATATCAGTGGGAAAGAAGGGTCTTCCACTTGCCTCGTCTTTGAACCACACCACAGAAACGTTATCCTTGAGCCCGTTGAGTTCGCGGCATTTCCTCTCACCGTGATCGTACACGAAACTCGTGTTCTCTGCTCCTTGTGGATCTCCCGGCGTGCAGTAGCTTTCGAACGGCGCTGAAACTAGCAAACATAGATTAAGGAAGCAGGAACAAACGAACCCGCCGTTGGTTCCGGGCAGCAATAACCACCGGTCAGGTTGAAGAGGCGTTCGAAATGGCAGTAGTCGCCGATGATGGGCGCGTCGTTGCACGTTGTGTCCTGGTCGCACAAGTACAACTTCAAGCGATTCAGCCGCGGTTGTTGACCGGAAGGACACATCCAGATGCACGCCGCCATGCAACCCTTCTGCAAGAACAAGTCAAGAGTAGGCAGAAAGGCAACAGTTGGAACTTGCCTCCGTCGGCCATCCGCCGCTCCTTTTGTTCACGTACGTGCCCTTGACGCAAAGGTGACGTTCGGCGTCGTAGACGAAGGTGGTGGCGTTCGCGTCCTTGGTGCTCGCCTTGCCGCAGTAGAAGCTTTCTCCGACTGAGCTTGCGGCCTCTGTAACGAAAGCAATTAGCGCGGGCGGTCGTAATGGAAAGCACTCACCATCCGTCGGCCAGTCGTCGTCCGCCTTGACGCCCATCGAAGCCGCGAGTAGAAGGCCACACGTGAGGAGGATCGCCGCGCCCATCGGTCCGCCGCGCTCGATCGTCCGCTTGGCGCCCATCGAAACGACCGCTCGTTCAACGGCCGGGCGAAGTGAAGGCGAAGAGGAGAGGAGGAGAAAGTCGTCGCTGCTCTCGTCGGCCGACTGGACTCCCGTGTGACGAGCGGGCGGCAGCGAGCGTCTTGCGGACCGAACCGCCGATTTCGTTCGTGCAAATTCGTGTTGCGCCATTTTAGACGCGAAAATCCGTCCGAGATTATTCGGGGGACTGGTTGCGCAATGCGGTGTTCTTGTTGTTCGACTGTCGCTCCGGCTTACTCTTTCGTCAACTCCTGCTCGTGTTCCAAATGCAACAGGAATTCGAGGATGTCGGTCTGCTCGAGCTGGGTGGGCAAAACACAGAGTGAAGGAAACTTCCTTTTTGCTTGCCGGCTTAAAAAGAGGGCGCGGAGAATTGCTGCCCGTGATCGGTGTCGCCGCTTTCCCATGCACCCGACAAGAACGCAATGATTGCGTTTGTTTTCGAGCGATCCCAAGCGGTGGGACTTGCGGTCACCTCCCGCTTTTAGACGCCGGTCGGCGAGCGCGCCGCTTTTTCCGGCTCCGATCAGCCCGCTTTCTCCCCCGACAATTCGTTCCATTTGCAGATCGACTTGCTACAGATGGCGGACGAGCCCGAAATGTTGCAGCTGGAGGCCGTACGGGTCCACAAGAGCGACCGCTACGCGAAGATTCCCGTCCGCTACGCGCCGCCTTGCTGTTGGGTTTTCGGGCAACACGGCCGCCACTACTTGCAGGCGATCGCCGAGCGCGGCTGGCACATGCTCGAGCTGGTCGACTCCTGGACGGGCGACGTTCAACGGTGAGTTGAACAGCGGAGCATGAGTGACGAATTCGAGTTGCAGAGTCGCGCCGACCGGCCCCACGTGCAACGGCGAGGCGACGGCGGTGGGCGATCGCTTGTTCGCCTCCCTTACGAAGAAGCAGCTGATTGGACGACCGCCCCGCGTCGACGTCTTCTGGCGCGACGTCCGGCTGCTCGGAGCAGACAAGTGGCGCCACCTCGCGTTGGAGCAGCCGGCGGGCTTCGCGTTCAGCTTCCTTCTGAACACCGAGCAGCCGACGGTCGTCCTCCTGCTGTTCGTCGGGCGGGACGCCGCCGAAATCCACCGCATCGACCTGGAGGCGGGGACGAGCGAGCTGATCGGCCGCGTCCACTTCCCGCCCTTCGAGTTGACGAGTCGGCGCGCCTGCAAGCACAAAAACATGCTCTACTTGCTCGACGCCAGCCTTCCCAGGATCCCGATCGAGCGCTTCGTCTCGAGCGGCGTTTTGGCCGTCGATCTTCATGGGGTGGAGGGTCGTTAGAGCTGCCGCTCGTCCGCCTGAGCTCGAAGAAGGTAGGCGACACACGAACAATCAGCTCGTTCAATCGACCTTTGCAGATCGGCCCCAACTGTTCGCTGCTCGGGATGGCGGCGGCAAAAGAGCGCCTCTACGTGCTCGGCAACGGCGACGACCGCTGCTACCAGCTGTTCGTCTACGACCTCTCCCTCGACCGCTACTCGCTGTTCACGTTCGAACAGCAGCCGCTGGAGACGTTCAAGTGTTTCGCCGTCCACGAAGGCCTCCTCACGATTCACGCGCTGGCGCCGACGCGGGACGTCGGCGATCGGAAGCGGGATCACGAGCCGCAGCACGCCATCCAGTCGACGCGCTACAAGTTCCGGTGCGTGATCTCAACTGCAATCCTCATCATCCTTCTTTCTTCTTGCAGACATCCGGAGAGACTCGTGCGTTTGGCTTTCGTCGCCCGACCCGCCGGCTTGGAGCCGTCGATCAAAGCAGCTACCACTTTTACGTCTTCGTTTATTCGCTCATTCGTCCACGAAACAAATGAATCCGCCGGAATTGCGTCGTGCATCGACCGGCTACTGGCCGCGCCACTTCAAAGCACCTGCAATCAATCGAATAAAAGCCGAGACTCGCCGTGGAACTCGCCCATGTTGACGGGCGTCGCCTTGACGCCGAGCGCAAGGGCGATGCGTTCCGGCAGTTGAGCGCCCTTCTTCACGGCAACGCTCTTCGGGCGGAGGTTGTAGTTGCCGGCGCCCTCATTGACGAAGAACGGCTGCGTGGGTTGATTGCGAATGTCGATGGAGGGCGGCGCCTTGTCGAAACCACTCGCGGCGACGAAGCCCGCGTGGTAGACGAACGTTCGATTGCCCCTGCAATCCGCTGACCAATGGTCTCTCTTTCGTTGCGCTCACCATTGGAACGGGCGTGTGCCGGTGGCATTCCGTTGGTAGTAGCCGTTGTGGTCGAAGATGCCGAACGTCGTCGCAAGGTCCGCCTGAGTGGCCGCCGTCACGCTCACTTGTCGCTCGACGTTGTTCGAGAAGAGGTTGTTGCGCACGCGAACGAGCGAGTTCTTTGTGGGCGGCGCCGCCGTGACGACCAGCCCCTGTTTGTTGCCCACGAGATCGTTGTTGTAGACGAACGCCCGCGGGCACGAGATGACGTGCATTCCGATGGCGTTGTTCACCGCAACGTTCGAAGAGAACACGCCGTCGTTGGCACGCGCAAACACGAAACCGGCGAGCGTGTTGCCCTTGGCGAAGTTTCGAGTGACGTCGGACGGAGCGCCGACGGTTACGCGCAACCCGTTCGCTCGGTTCGAGTGGAAGGTGTTCGCAAGGACGGACACGACGCCGTTCTCCGGATGGCCGATGTCCGCGGCCGCCAACAGACACGAGTCGCCCGTGCACGCCGCGAAGTTCGGTGCTCGTTGGAAGTTGAAATTCACAGAGTTCGAAACGAACAACAAATCGCTCGCTCTGAAACGAACCGGAGACGACGGATTTCGAGGAATGAAAAGAACTCACTTTTGCCCGTAAAACCCTCGCATTCCGTTGTAGTTGAGCAAACAGTCGCGGACATCTTGCAGCGAACTGCCGTTCAACATCAGACCGTCGCCCGCGTTTTGGACAAACGACGAATAATAGAAAACGCCGAGCTCGGAGCTTGAAATCACCGCCCCGCTGCCCAAATGACTTCCGTACTGCGCAAAGCCGATGCCATAAATGGAGGCCTGGTGCGCGGACTCGGTGAAGACGAGCGCGTTCTCCTGCACGCTCGCCTCCACCGTACGGCCGGTGGGGTCGCTGCCGATCAGCAGGCGGCCGGCGGCGTTGTCCACGAAGAACGTTCCCGCCTTCACCGCGATCTCCGCACCGACCTGCAAGCAATCGAGTTGTGCGGAAGGATGGAGGACGCACTTGAGTCAACGGCTCCCCTCCGACGAACACCTGCTCCGGGCGGCACTTGAAACCCGTGTCGTCCAGCTGCGGGCAGCCGGCGTCCGGCTGGTAGGCGGCGAACGGGTTGCTCCACTCGACCGCCCAATGGGCGCCCCGCTTCGCCCACCCCGCCGACCACCACGGAGCCGAGCAGGTAGACCCGCTCGTGGCGGAACGGTTGGATCGTCACTCCGAGCTTCGTGATCTCTCCGAGCGAAACGTTGTAGTAGAGACCGCCTCGCAGTACGATCGCTCCGTTTTCCTCCACTCGCTCGAGGGCCGTGCGGAGATTTCGGAGGGGAGCGGCTCGAGTGCCCGCATTCGTGTCCGCTCCGTTCAACGCAACAAAAAGGGCATTGGGCGGGAGGTTGTAATAGGCGTCTGGGATGTCCGGCACGGGAAACTTCGTCAGGTTAAACGCGTGGGCGAGCGGGAGAAGCACAAGCAGGCACACGGGAACCATGTCGTGCACGAGACGAGCGAACTGAACTGCTTTGCACTTCCGACGGCCGGCATTTAAAGCTGCTGATCGCCTTTGGTGGAACGAAAACTTCCGTCGAATAATCGCCGCTCCTCGTCGGGCGACCGGTTTCTGCGCGTCAACGAAATTCGCGATTATGCGGTCGCGTAGGTTGAAAGGCGAGCAACGGCGACTGACGAAAGGAGCTTCCGGGTTGTCGGTTTATGGTAATCGATCGTGAGGATCGACGCGTTTCAACGAGCTCGGCGTTCCTGCTTCCGTTTTGTTCGCTTGCAATCACACGCGCGAACGAACGTGTAATCCGTTCGAAGCGGAGCGTCGTCGCTCGCCCCCGCTTCTGGTTGTCGCTTTTTTTTGTCCAAACTACGAATGGCGGCCACTGCAAAGCAGCGCGAAATTGCAGTGCTCAGATCAATCGTGCACACTTCAGCGTCTTCGATTGATGAAACGCTCTCATTAGCATTCTCCCTTACGTCCCTGCCCATTCCTTTTTCCCCTCTGTCGAGAATCTTCTTTATCTAACGAACAAAAGCAAACCGTTGTTTTGTAGCGTTTATTGTGGGTGTTCTCGATTCAAATACAAGATGAAGAAGAGTGGAGTGTGTGGAAATAAGAATGGATGGATGGGATGCATTCGAGACAAAGCGACTCGGAAGAGACTGCCGACATTCCGGACTACAACAGAAAATACAAGAATAAGGAGTTTTTTTAGATTTTCTGGACTGTTTTGAAGAGGGAAGAACTGTACATTCGGAAAGGAGACGAATAGAAGTGGATTGCGGGAATGAACGGGAGAGAACTCATTGGAAATCAGAGTCGATCACGATCAGATCGTCGTCCTCGTCGGTCGAGTCCTCCGTCTCGTCCTCGCTGTCCTCCGAAAGGCTCACGATCGTCGGGGATTCCGGCTGCTTCGAGGTCGACGGACGAGGCTTCTCGGCGGTCGGAGCGGCCGAAGCGAGCGGGACGATGGGGATCTCCGTTCCGTGCTCGTTCTCCAGCCAACAGGCGACCAACTCCAGCGACGGCTGTTGGGCGGCCGGCTGGTGGGGCTCCTGCTGGACCTCGACGGACACGGCAGACGAGCTTCCCGGCACGGGCACGATGAGCGGCGGCTTCTGGGCGGCGGCGGTCGAGGCGTTCTTCTGGCTCTCCGCTTGCTTCTCAGCTTCCAACCGCTCCTTCTCCTGTTTCTCAAACGAAGCCCGCAGAGCAGCTCGGAAAGCGACAAGCAGCGGCTGCAGGTCGTCCGGCTGCGGTTGCACTTGTTCTTGCGCCAGTTCGCGCAGCTTCTGGCGTCGTTGGAAGTGGAGTTCCTGCTCGCTCTTCGCATGGGCGGTGGTCTCCTCTGCGTCCACCTTGTGCTCTTCCGGTTGCGCGGCCGGCGGATCCTTGACGGCGGTCGGGACGTCGTGCATCTCCTTCAGATGCTTCAGGCAGTCGGCCTGCTTTTTCTCCTGCTGATCGATGAACTTCTGTTGGTGGATCAACCGAAGGGCCATCTCATCCTTCATCGCCTTTTGCTCGTCCTTAAGGGCGGTCGGTTGGGCGGTCGGGGGCTTCGGGACATCGGCGAAGAAGTCCTCCTCATCTCCCGCGCGGTTCTTCTTCTGCTGCATCGGCCGGTTGAATTCGGGGCGCGGAATCGGCCGGAAGGAGTCCCACGAATGGCCGCTGCCGTTCCAGTGGTTCGCGTAGAGGCCGCGTCCCTCGAAGCGCGAGGCGACCGGCGGCTGCACGGGCGGCGGCGGTCGAAGACGTCGGGGATTGAACGGCCCGCCGTTGCAACACAGCGGCGACGGGTGCATGGAGGTCCCAACGTACGGGCACTGCTTGTTCTCCTCGAAGCCGGCCGCACGGAAGAAGGCGGGCATCGGCGGCTGGACGGGCGGCGGGGGCGCGGGCGGCCGCCGTGGAGCCACGGGAACGCGGGGACCGGCGGCGGGGGCGGCGGCTTCGGCGGCGCGTGGCCGTGGAACGAGTGGCGCTCCGGTCGCTTCGGCGGCGGCTTCGGCTCGTTGCGCGGCGTTCTGTCGAAGAAGTGGGCGTGCGGCGAGCTTGCGACTCCCTCCTTCCACGGCTTCCGCCCGAACGGAGCGGGCGGCTGCTCCTCGTCGTCGTCCGAGAGCTGGAAGTCGCGGAAGAGGCGGTCGCGATTCTTCTCGGCGTCCAGCAGGAGCTCCCTCTCGCGGTCGCTCATCGCGGGGTGTTTCCACTGGAGCTTCACGCGGCGGGCGTCGCGCTCCTTCTCCGTTCGCTCCCGCTCCATCCGCGAGGCGTCCGCCGGCTTCTTCGCGTCGGCGGCGAGCTTCTCGAGCGGCGGGACGACGGGCGGCTGCTTCGGCTTCTCACTTCCGTTCGCGCCGTTCGAGAGCTCGAGGCGGCGTCCATTCTCTCTCCGCCCGCTCCTCCGCTTTGATCTCCTCGAGCCGCAGGCGGGCGAGTCGCTGGAGTTCGCGCTGGTGGCGTTCGTCCTCCCCTTCCATCTTCTTCCGGGCGGCTTCCGAGCGCTGCGGGTCGAATGGCGACTTCGGCGGCTGCCAGGGCGCCCACACCTCGTCCTCGTCGTCCGCCCAGCGGAGGAAACGGCGGCGCTCTTCGTCCACGAGCTGCCGCTTCGCCGTCCACATGGCGGCGTGTTCGCGGCGGAGGAAGCGCTCGCGGGCGTCCAGCTCCTTCCGAGCGCCCGCCTTCAGGCGCTCCACCATCGCGGCGTCCCCGTCGGCTCGCTTCGGGCGGTCGAGCTTCTCGTCGAACTTGTTCGCGACTTCGAGGACCTTCCGACGGAGTTTGCGCGCCAAATCCGCCCGACCGGCCGCCTGCAGCTCGCGGAAGACGGCGTCCGCGTGCTGGGCGAACGGCGCGACTTCCGGCGGGGCGGGCGGCTCGTCGGGGGTCGATTCGGTCGTCGGGCTGCCGACTTCGGTCGGTTGGACGGCGGGAGTGGGCGGCTGTTCGGCGATCGCTTCGGCCACGAGATTAGCGAACGAGGCGGTCGGCTCTTCCATGGTCGTTTCGGGAACGGACGGAACGGTCGTGTGCTTCGAGTGCCTCGCCTGCATTTCGCGCAGCCTTTGCGCGAACACGTCGAGCGGCATGTCAAATGGCGAATCACTCGGAGGCGGCTGGACAGGCGGAGCGGAGGCGCGCGACGAAGTCGGCTGATCGGCCTCGAAGTCCCACTGGACCGTCTTCATTCGCTTTCGCCTTTCCTCCTCCGCCGCGGCGGAGTCCTCGGGCCACGGCTGGGCGATCAGCGACCAGAACGGCGTGCTCATCCCCTCGCGGCTCAAGTCGAAGGTCGGCAGGACGTCGGCCGCCTTGAAGCGTTCCGCGTGGAAGCGGAACGTCCCCGCGTACATTTCCCTGCAACTCGCAGCAATGCAACAGAATAATCAAAAACGAACTCACGAGTAGTTGTTGTAGAACTCGGCCGCCTCGTTGTTCAGGATGACGGACGGCTGAGGTTCGGAGAGCAACGCCCGGATTCGCTCCAGCATCTCCTCGACGCTCAGGTCGGGACCCCAGTAGCCACCGCAGGCCACAGCACCCGTCTCCAGGTCGACGTTCGGGTGCCAGACGGGCGGCTCGAAGCGCACGTCCGGCCGCTCTGCGGGGAACTTCTTGGTGAAGCGGAGGACCACCTGCAAACGAGAGGGATCGATTGGATTGGAGTGAAATTGCTGTAATGTTGTTGTGGATTGGCTTTCTCTAGTTAACCGCGTGGTCCGGTGGCAGTCACGTAAATTTGTGCTCATTGCCCCTGGACCATCGAGACGAGCAGGAAAGCGAATTCACACCACAATCAACTCGAAAAGGAGCTTACGGGGTACAAGAACTCCTCGCCGGGCCCACCGCTCTGCGGAATCCCGCAGCGCCACTCGCGGACGTTCGGCTGGCCGTCGGGGGCGCGCTGCAGCGTGGCGATGAGGCCGCTCGGATGGACGAAGCGGCCGGCGGCGTCCTCTCGCAGTTTCGCCGTCCAGCCGCGCCATTCGTCCTGCAACCGGCTTTTCCACTCCATTCGGGTTGGATTCGGGTTGAATTTGGGGTCTAAAACAAGCGGAAATTGAGATGATGCAATTCGAAACAAAAGCTACTAGAAGTCAACGAGAAATTCACGAATTTCCGCGACGAATCGATCGATTTCTCGTCGAAAACAAGCGAAAAAGCGGACGCGTCGCGGCGTGTGGAAATCGGCGGCGAGCGAGTGGAACGAAACGAACGGAAAGGCCGAGCGGTCGCCGCGTTGCCCGCCTGCCCGCTCGCTCGCACACGGCTCTCCCGTCTTCCTGCCGCTCCCTCCCCTCCACTGCGTAATGCCCGCTCGCTCGCTCGTCCGCCCCGTTCGTGTGCTCGCGGGCGAAAGACGACGCCCGTGTGGCTCATTTGAATTCGCATTTTGTGATCGCGTTGATGAACAGCGAGCGAGCCGGGTGTCATTGGGCAACGGAATCAATCGAGGAGGATTGATGGGACGTTTCACAAGGTTGAATGTTCTCCAATCAAGAAGAAAGAATGCGGATGGACTACGTGGAATGATAGCAGCCAGAAAAGCAAGGAAGTAGTTGGGTTCACTGCAGATCCAGCCGCTCGACGTCCAGCCGCTCGAAATCCAACTCCTCGAGGCCGGCGACCATGACGTCCGAGGCGGTGACGTGTGCGCTCGATCCGACGGGGAGCGTGTCGTCGACCATCGACTCGGAGGGGTTCGTGTACGCGGAGGCCCCGTCGTCCGCCGACTCCTCCACCGTTCCCCTAAGGTTCAGCGGCGGCTCGTCCTTGTCGTCGCTCACCTCCTTTGGGTTCAACTGAAAGAAACGAATTGAAGGAAGAATCCCTCGACGGACCGCAGTGATCGCTTGGGCCCACGTTTGGAGGGCGCGGCTGTTGGCGAGAGCGTGACGTCGAGGGACGCGCCGCCGTGCAGATCGCGGGCGACGAACTCGGGGACGCAACGGAAGACGAGGCCGTTCGCCGCCGTCCAGCTCGCGGACCACAAACTCGGCGACGCGCTCGACGGCGATCTCGCAGAAGAGGGCGGCGGGCAGCTGGAACGCGGCGGGCGGGCGGTGAGCGATCCGACCCGTTCACTCACGTTCTAGCCGCGCTTCGTGTCCACCCAAACGAGCGTCGGCTACACGTTGGCGGCCGACCGGAAGGAGGCGTGTGCCCGCCGGAACTCCACGTAGTCGCCGAGCGTCGTTAAGCTCGACTCCCAAGCGCGATGATCGACGAGGTGCCGCGCGAACGAGACCGCCGCCTTCGCGCTTGCCCGCCACTCGGCGTCAGACGGGTCATTCCAAAAGCCAACAAAGGACTGATGGAAGGAAGTCCGCTGATTCAAAGAAGAAAGTAAATTCGACGGATTGACGGTCGGCTGCTCTCGTCCGCTCGCCGTTCCACTCGTGCACTCGCGTTCGTCGGCGGCTCGTTGTGTTCATCCGCTTGGATCTTTTGGCTAGGGGGTGGAAAGCAGCGTGCATAGGAAACGTCCCGCCACTTGCCTGCTCTCCCCTTCTCGCCGTGTTCACCTCACGCCCGCTTCTTTCGCTCGTTCGTGGGCCGGCCACTGCACACGCGTCGCCCATTCGACTCGGCGGCGGGTCCGCGCGGAGGACGCCGCCGATTGCCGCTACGAAATTCGAACGCGGATGGCGGCGAGCGGCGGCGTTCCGTTCGAGTCAAGCAGACGGCTTGCGGCTGCGTTTGGACGGGAGGATGGAGGCCGTAAGCGTTCTGTTGGCCAGTTCTCGACTTCTTTCGCTCTTTACCGACTGCTCGCACATCTGCTCGTTTGGAATCAACCTTCCTTGATGATCGGCGCTGCATGTGATGCCCAACGAGTCAAGTGCCCCCGCAGTTCTCCGATTGCCGCGCGCCGCCAAGAAGAAGGCGGCGGCGAGTTCCAATGGGCGGCTCGCCGATCACTCGAGTGCGCGGCCCTTGACGAGCGGTTCACTTTCTTTTCGGGAATGAGTTCGGCGGGCAGCAGGCACGTTCGCTTCTTTCCGTTTTATTTGCCGCTCATCCCCCGACTCCGCACGCCTCTGCGGTGCCGCCGTCTGTCGCCTCAAATTGAGGGCGTCGGCCGGGGGACCGCACCGTTCAAGCAGTCCGTTTCGATCGAAGCCGATGGGAAGATGGGAGGCAGTTGATTTAAGACGAGACCGATCGCTGTACACCTCACTTGGTTGCTTTTCTTACCGCCCATCCAACTTCCACGAAACAAGAAGGCAATCACTTTGATTGGATGATTGGCTTTGTTTTACGGGCGCCCAACGATCGGAGTGCTCGCGGTTATTCCCACCACGAAAGATGTGCGGCGCAAGGGTGGCGTTCACACAAGTCGCGTCCCACCGATCGCGGCAGTGCGCGGCCCTCGATCGCGCTGCTCGCTTTCTTTCGGGCAGAAATTGGCGGGCGAAGGGTGCTTTCGTTTTGCCGTTTGATCGCCGCGATTCGTGCAATTGCTCGCTTGTAATCGCTCTTGTTTCAGCGATGGACGCCCGAGTGTTCACCAAGCGTACTCGTGCTCAGCAGCAGGCCTACGAGGAAGAGCTGGACGCTTTCGAATACAAGCCGATGCTCCCGCCTCAACCAAAACAGCGCCGCATGGGACCCCCGCCACTCGTGATCATCGATGAGGCCGGCGAGCGAGAGGCGACGTTCGTTCGGGAATTGCCCTCGCCGCCGCTCGTTCTCGCAGAGCAGCCCGAGAGTGCCGGAGATCAACAGCAAGCCCTTGTTCAAGTCAAAGACGAGCCTCGCGTGAAACAGGAGTTCGCGGACGACTCGATCAGCCGCAAGAAACGAGAGAAGAAGCGGGCAGCCGCCTGTGCACTCGGGCATTAAGTGAAGCAGGAGATCGTGTAAGCGAAGGGATGGGTGTTTGGCTCTTGATTATCTGCTTTCAGCGAACTCGAGCAGAACGGACTGCTGCCGAAAGCGGTCACTGCGGAGTTGGAGGCTGGCGTACCGGGCGTTGACAACCGTGCGAGGGGACAGCCGGACGGATTTGAACCCAATGTTTTAGTAGCGCACGCCGACAACGTTCCAACGGAAGTTGCATCGGGAACTGTAACGCGGGCGGTAGACTCGGCACGCAAAACAAGCCACGTTCGTTACTTCTTTTGTTTCCCGACTGCTCACGGTTCACTTTCAGTTCACTTGCTCGAAATGCGGCTTCGTGGCAAACAAGCCAACTCACTACCGTTTTCATCTGGACGGACATTTGCGGACAAGCGGCTTTTGCTGCTCGTTTTGTGGCGTCTTATACAAAGAATGTTCGCGACGGAACACTCACGAGAAACAGCATCACGGATTCGAGCGAAAAGCAGAAGACCAGTCGTACAAGGGCGTCATCGAGATTCCGCCGGTTAGTCAGCACTGGACTTATTTACTCGACAAACCCTACCTAATTTCCAGGCGGATCTACAAAAATACAAACAGGTTGGAACGAACTTTGCGCATGTCCAGTCAAAAGCGACGACCGTCGGGGCGCCTTCGCCGCCACGCGTATGTTATGCTTGTTGTGGATTTCTGTAACGGGGCCACCAACGGCTCCTGTTTTTCGTTATTAGCCCTAATTGTCCGCTTTAGTAGTCGTGCGGAACGTGCGGTTATGTGGCCCCGAATCCAGGATGTTTTCATCATCATATGAAAGCCCACGCAAAAACTCACGGCTTCTGCTGCTCTTTCTGTGGTCTTCTCATTGAAAAAAGCAAGGATCGAAACAAGCACGAACAGAAACAACACGGATTCGAGCGACATTCGGTCGACAAAGGATTTCGGGGTGCCATCAAAATACCCCAGGTTTGCTTCACACCAACTGTGTGTTGACCTCTTTTCCAGCGTGAGCTCGAAAAGTACGCGCAAGTGGGGACGAACTTTGCGCAAGTTCAATTGGAAGCGAAAACCTCCGGCAAGAGCTTTGCGAAACGACCGAACCGAGGTGACGGGGTGAGTTTCTTTCAACCACTTGCTTTATCATCCCCTTCCTTCATGCAGAACTGCAAAGAGTGCGGAATTTCGTTTGCACTGGTAGCCCACACGCATGCAGCAGCACACGCGGAAACCGACAAAAAGTTCATGTGCTCGTTGTGTGGGATCGGTTTCACAGCGTCGAGAAGAAGACACGAACACGAGCTCAAGCTTCACAACTTCGAGCGAGAGAAAACCGACTACACCAAGAGAGAAGCGATCCGCATTCCACCGGTCAATCCACTCGTTCCATTCAACCATCCATTCCCACTTGCAGGAACAATACGCTCGGCTGCGAAACCTGACGACGAACTTCGCCGCTGTCCAGTCGAGAGCCGTGCCGAGCAAGCGAATCGACGCGCCCTCCCGCAGCGAGAGCGACGAAGAGGCAAGCGGAGAGGAGGAACTGGCCGCCGAGGTCAAGTGATTGACCACTGTTGATTGCTGCCCATCATTTTGTTGAATAAACGTGCAGTGGACGAATCAACCGATCAGCGGGCAGAAGATCAGTCGTTGCATCCACCCATGAGTGGGGTTGCGTGGCGGAGAGGACGCCGCGTGAAGAGAGGTGCCAATCGTCCCGATCGCTTCGGCAGTGGGTGGCCGTCTCGTTTGAGGGCGTCGTTCAACGGATGCGAGCGGATCGTCCTTCAACCTCGCAGAAAGCCGGGGATCAATGCGGCGCCCGGCTGCCGGCGTGGAAGAATGAGCGAGTGGACGCGAAGCGGCGGGCGGGCGGCTGATCGGGGCGGAAGAATCCATCCGCCCGTCCCGCAGAAGAAGCGACCGAACACTCGCCGGGAAGAGCGGCGGCCGCGAGGGGCAAATGCCGTGAACTGCGTTCTTTTCTTGCCGGCAGGGCGCTTCGATTCGATCGAGTGACCCCCACGAGTCGACGGTCGACTCGGACGGGGAGCTTCAGCGACGACCTCGAAGAAGCCGGCTGATGTGCGGCTGCTCCGACGGCCGCTTTCCGTTCGCCGCGTCACGAGCAGCGCGTGGGCCGGAGACGGCCGCCAGCAGCGAGGAGGGCGAGTGGACGGGACGGCGGGAGCGCGGCCGCCTTTGTGAAGTCCCGCCCGACCGCCGCCTCTCCCGCTCGCTCGTGCCGCAGAGGTGGAGCGGCCGGATCTCCGCGCACTCCGCCGGCCACTCGGCAGTTGGCGACTCCTGCAGCAAACGAGCGGCTCGGTCGGCGGAGGGGGCGGCGAGGGTGACCGGGAGGACGACGACGACGGCAGGATCCCGCCGCTCTGGGGGACGAAGAGAACTCCCGGATGCTCGCTGCACCTCTCAACAACAAAGAAGAACTAAAGGAAGGGCAAGAGGTCGACGGAAATCCACACTCGTCCACCCTCTTGCCGCCGCTTCGAATCGAGAGAGCAGTCGGCGAGTGAAGGCGGCGGTCGAGCGAACGAGCCGCCCGCCGCCTCTTCCGCGCACGTGAAGCGGCCGGCTGGAATCGACGGGATCGACGCCGCCTCGATCATCCCCGTCGATCGAGCAGAAACGAGGGGACCTTCGCGGAAGTGCGCACTGGACTCGCCGGCTGCCGGTTTGTGGGCAGTCGGGAGTCGAAGTCCAACGCCCCGCAATCCTCCGAGCGACCATCCTTGTGGTGGAGTGTTCATGAACGAGCCGAGCAGCAGCAGCCGCCTACTCACTGCTTGTGGCGTCGATGAGTCGGCTCGTCGAGTGGAGTGGACGGTCCACAAGAGCGGGAGATCGCTGACACGCCTCATGAAGGTCGGATAACCTGCCGAAAGCTCGAGCGGGCGGTGGGCAGTGCAACAACCGCTTTCACTTGGCTGCTGGTGCTCGGCAGCAGCAGCAGACAGACCTCATTTCGCATGCGATCTGGCTGTCGTTTCCATTCGGTTCAAGCGGACGACGACACAAAGCGGCTGGGCGACAGATTCGAAAGCACGTTCGAACGGACATCAAGGAGGAGTGACATTTAGTCGACTTCAAGCATCAGAGCGCATCGGACCGAGGGGAGGAGCGGCAACCGGTGGGAGGCAGCCCGAGCCCTTGCTTCTCTCATTTGTTGCACGAAATGGCGGTGAAAGCGGCCGTCTTCTCGTTCCTCCTGCTGTTGCTGGTGGGCGACTCGCGAGCGGCCTGGAAGACAAACGGAGAGGACGCGCGGGATGATCGTGAGTTCTCCGCTTCCTCTCGTCCGTTCTTCTCGGTTGCAGACGGCGGCTGGTGGGCGGTGGGCGGCCTGACGCTCGGCTTCCTGCTCGCGACCACGGCGGCCGCCTTCGTTTTCGTGTGGTTCGTGGTGGAGCGTGGCGGCGGCTTCGCGGAGGTGCAGCTGGCCGAGGAGAAGTACGCCCGCATGCAGGAAGCGCTCGTCCAGCTGCAGGCCGCCGGCCAGGAGGTCGAGGCGGAGATCGAGCGCGAGAAGCGGCGGCTGCAGGCGAACGTCGTGAGTGCACCCGCTTCTTCTCATTCCCGCCCACCTTGCAGGAGGAACTCCGCTCCGCCGCCTCCGAGGAGGAACGCGCGCTGGAGACGGCCGTCGAGAGGCTGCGCGCCGAACGCCGCTCGCTCGCCGCCCACGAGGCCACGCGCCTCGCCGTCCGCAAGCGCGGGATCGCCGACATCGTCAAGCCCCGTCGCCTTCCCTCCGTTTAACGAGCTTCTTGGGCGAATAAACTCGATTGTTGTTGCTCGGCGTCTTTCTGCCGACTGTCCCTTGCGGAGCGGGTGTGTTTGGCGTTCGTTCATGCCCGCGTTCCAAGGAGACGAGCACCGAGCGCCCGCCGAGCTGGTCGACACGGACGAGGAGCTTCGCGGCCGGCGCGTTCGGTTGGCGGACCGCCTTCCTGCTCGTTCCGAACAGGCGAGAGCCGCCAGACGTCGTGGAGCGGAAAGAAAGCGAGCAGTCGACGAGCTGACGCTCGTCGGGTGTTTCGAACAACCGGCCGAACGACGTCGAGCTCGTGCTCAACAACTGCTCCAGCTCTTGACAACCCGCGGCGTCTTCAGCAAGTCCGCTCATCGGGTGAAGCGGACGGTCCAAAATTTTACGTTCAACACTCCGAAGAGGTCGACTGGAGTACACACCTCAAAAAGGTTGAATAAACCTGACGAAAGCTTGAGCGGGTGGGCCGTTGAGCCGCCCGGGCGAGCGGCAGAGCGGATGGGAAGACTGCCTTCTGTTGGCCGGGCGCTCTCCGCTCACCACTCGCACTCTCCGCGCGCGTCTTCTTCGTTGTGGCGTCCCGCTCCGCTCGGCGTCCGCTGTTTGCGCTTGAGTCGGTCGATTTCGGCGTCGTTTGCTTGTACTTTCGTTTAAACGAACCTCCAGCTCACTCGAATCAAGCACACGTTTATTCACACGCAGGAGCAATGAAAGAAGAGAATTCACTGGACGGATCCCTTGTTAGTTTTGGAACCGAAAGTATCCGCTGTTCCGTTGGACGCGTCCCGCGCGGTCTCCTCGGCCGGCTGCTCGACCGGCCGCTCGATCGGCTGCGGGGCAACGAGAGACTCGTCCGGCGGCGTGAACTCGGCGGCCAACTTGGCGGGGCTCAGATTTGCGTTCGACGAGGGCCGCTTCATCTCCGGCGGGAGCGTCTCGTGCAGGCCGTGGTTGAGGACGTCGACGAAGGCGCGGCGATGTTCGCGGCCCAGCAGGAACGTGTGCCGTCGCCACAGTCGGGGGAACCGACGCACGAGGGAGGCGGGAGGCGCTTTTCGCGCACAACGGTCGCCGTCCGCCCACGCACTCGACGGCCACCACGGCGCACATCGCGGCAAAAGCGATCATTGGGCGCGCTGGGCGACCGCTGCACCAAGCGGCAAGTGAATGAGTTAAGGAAGGAAGAGAATGGAGGTGCCTTCCTCGCCTTACCGCCCGAAGAAATCACACTCGCAGGCGCACTGGAAGCGGCCGACCGTTGCGTCCTCGTCGGCTTTTCGATCTTCGCAGCGGCCGCTGTTCGCGGAAAGATTGCGGGCGGCGCACGTGTGGGCGGCTGCAACAAAGCGGAGTGAGAAGAATGGAGCACTGAACGAACTGCTACGAAATTCGGGCAGGCCGAAGGTTGGAGAAGCAGGCGACGCGGAGGTCGGCGGCCGGCAGGGCGCAACTGTTGTTTCCTTTCCGTCAGGTTTTTTGAGGGCCGCGGTGTTGCAACAAGTTTATTCAGTAAATAGCAAACAATGAGATGGGATCCACAGAAATCAATCACGTAGCAGGCGAGCGAATTGCGGATGACATCCGGCGGGTCGGGCGAAAAAGGCCAAGTGCGCGAGTTTCTCCGGCTTGCTGCAAGAAAGTGATCGATTGGTTGAACGAAGAAGTGATGGGTGACCTCAAAGCATACCGACGGGAACGCAGACCATCCGATACGGAGGGTTCGCCACGGAAAGCTGACGAATGAACCGTGAGGATTCCATTCCAAACGGCAATCGACTCCAATATATCTGACACCCCTTTCTTCAAGCAGCACAAGTCATGGCTGTTGGCTAGGAGGTCGTAAACGAAGACCATTTGGGCCTCGGTTCGGTAGTCCATCCAGACGACGAACAGGCGATCGTTGTGAGCGGTCATTGCGTGGGTTCCCCAATCAAAGCCGATCTAAACGCTGCGTTCACTCCATCAAGAACATTCTTCTCACTTGTTCGGTCTCCATTTTAACGATCGGAAGCTCAAAAGGACGACCTCCATCGACGAACGTTTTCCCGTTGAGGTTAACCGCCATGAGTTCCTCGATGAGAGCACCGGAGTCGCGAGGCAAAGGCAAAGCGACGAAATAAAGAACATTCTTGTGCACACAAATGAGACGTTGCATAATCCTAGCCGACCGTAGATGAACCTGGCCGATCACTTCCACCTCGTTCGTTCGGGCGTTGAATTTGTGAAGCTGCACGGAGTAGACGATCTCTTCGCCATCCGAAACCACGACAAAGACGTCCGGGTCGTCAGTGGCGATCACAAAGGCGCGCGAATGACCGCCCATCTTCTCGATTTGCTCGGCGACTCCTCGACCATCTTCCAAGTCGATCTTCATCCAACTTCTCGTCCGTGGTTCGCCCATAGTGTACTTTTTGGATCCAAAAAGCCACTTGCCACCGAAAGGTCCGCTTTGCTCCACGAGACTGTCGAGCTCCTTAATCTGCCATTGTCTGGAAACAAAATGGTCGGTGGTTGTTCATATGAAATGCTCACTTTCTCACGTCTCCAGTGAACGTGTCCACCGACAAAACGATCCAATGCTTCGTTTCAAAATCCACCGAGTTGACAAAGCGGCCGTCCGAAGAGCACAACCACGAATCGCCGAGCGGGTCTGGAGCGAAGCTCGATAGGCAGATGCCGTTCGGAATGAGCAGAGGGCAATCGTCTTCGGAATCGTATTCGAAAACACTTTCGTTGGACATGTCCACTGGCTAAAACGAACAAAAAGGATGGTTCGGAACGAAGGAACCCAAAGAGAATTCAAGCAAATCCCGTCAGCCGGTTTTTCTGCTCACAACGACGCTCGCACAAGCGCGCGAGTACTTCGACCCCCGCCTTGTTCGCTAACCCCCACCCTCACACCCCTCCCGCAACGAAAGAGAGTGCCCTCATTGCAGCCGACCGGTGCAGAACGCAAGAGAGCGACTGAGCGAGGGCGAGAAAAACGATTGCGTTTCTTCGCCACTTCGGCGCCTACAAAAACACCGCGGCATTCGGTTTATTTGCGGTCGTTTAAGACGCATGAATTCCAGCGGCTTTTTCGACGAACCACTTGTGTGGTGCTTCTTCTTCGTTCGTCTACGCCAGTTGCTTCGTGCTTCTTCCGTCAACAGCGATTTGCAGCAATGTTCGCAGAACCAAGCAGCCGCCGATCAACTGCACGTGGCCAAAGCTTCGATTCCAAAAGCGCTTCGGGCGTGGCAGCTCTTCGTGGAAAGAACGACGATTTCTGACCAGAACGACAGTGCATTAATGGGTTTGAGGAATCTTGCGCAAAGCCCGCCCTTCTCTGGAGCAACTCCATCGATCGATTAGAAGCTTCTTACGTTGCGCACCACCGACCACTCGGTTCGAAGCCGCTTGGGATGCGCCTTCCCACCGCTGGGATCAGCGGTTGCATCACGAGAGAACCCGCAGTCCTTCCACTGCGCGTTGACCTCGTCGTTGTTCACACGCCGCCCACTCACTCCTGGCAGCCGTCGTATAAAAGCAGGCAAATGATCCCAGAGCCATCAGAAAGCTCCTTCTCGCAAGTGTCCTCCAGTCGCTCCTATCTCGTAAGTTCTTTCTCCCTCCCCCTCATCTCGAATGCCTGTTCTCATTTAAGAATCATGGCCGTCGACTACGCGAAACTCATCTCCGTGCGGAAGACCATGCTGCCACATGTAAAGGTCGGAGTTGCACGACGGAAGGTCGGCTTCCAGCGGTTGGAGCGGTCCGCTGCCACAAGGAAGCTTCGATTGCGACGTCAATGCACCACGCTCCGAACTCTCATGACTTTCGAGGAACAGCGCGAATTCCAGCGGCGGCTGGAAGAGGCCGGGCCCAAAGGAATGTTGGTGAACTTCTGCTGCTGTACGGTCCTCGTAATGGTACTCCGCCTCCTTTCCCCCGTTCCCCTCCGAATAACTCCGTTCTCCCCGCTCTGTTCAATCGGTAGGCACTCTGTTCCTTTACTCCCCCGGCGTCCTGCCGCCCGCCGCGTCATCCCGCAGTCTGGCCTACTCGCCCGCTCCCCGCCGGTCGCTCTCCGTCCCTTCCGTCTTGTACTGAGCCCGAACGTGAATAAACCCTCTTCTCTATCCACGACGAGCCGTCTGCGATCCCGCAGACGCCGATCCCTTCAGCTGCGGCTCGGAGAAGTTCCTTTTTCGTGTGCGCCTCGCTTAGCCGTCTTTCTGTTTCGATTGCTGTTCGTTGTTGTACCAAATAAACTGCAAGCAGTCGCCACTGGACGCCATGCGCTAGTGATACATGGGGGGTTAAAAGAAGAAACTGCTGGCAAGAGAAGTTCTAAGCCAAGTCGACTTCTCTCGCATTGCACCGCCCTGATCACTCGTGTCAATCCCGCCTTTGTCCCCTCTTCCAACGATTGTGCACAAACAAACAAAAGTGTTTATTACTCGTAAAGAACTCAAACATCCGTTCGAATCAACAGCTTTCTTTCAACGACAACTTGGATCAAAAGAAACCAGTAGAGAGGAGAATGGACCATGCAGAGAGAAAGGAGGTACCGGGGAATCAGGAGCACAGTCGCTTGCGCAGCGAGAGGACCGTCTTGGCCGTGTGCTGAAGATTTTTGCGCTCGAGGACGTCCGTCGGGTGGCAGAGGGCCGCTTCGGGGACGCCGATCTCGCGGCAGGCGCCCACGAAACTCTCGACGTTGCGGCGAGCGCGTGTGATCGAGAGCGCCTGAAAGAAGCGACCAGTAAGTAGAAAGAACGAAAGGAGGCACTCACACTCGCGGTCGACGGCCGAATGACCGTTGGGACGGCGTTCGGTCGGATGGCGTTCAGGAAGGCGCACAGGAGGACGCCGTCCGCCAGCTGGGCGGCCAGCAGCTCGCCGCCGGCCGGCAGCTTCGCGTCGCCCAGCACCGTCGACAAGCAGGCGCGCATTTCGGCGATCAGAGCGGCGGCGGTTGTCGGCGGCTTTCCGGCTTTCTTCGGCGGGGCTGGAGCCGCGGCCTCGACGCTCGCCGCCTTCTTCGTTGCGCCGAGCGGCGGCGGGCGGCCGACCGTCGAGCGGGACATCGCGGCCGGCGGCTTCCGCTCGGTGACGCCCGCCGGCTGCCCGTTTTGCGTCCGCAGCGGCTCTTTCCCGGCGACCGGCTGCACGCGTGCGGAGAGCAGCGATTTGGCCATCAGGCCGCCAGCAGGGCGGCTGCTCGTCGTCGTCGCCTTCGGTCCACTCGCCTCCGCCTTCTTCCCAACAGAAGCGAGCGACAACGTCGAGCCGAGCCGCTTCGCATCGGCCGCCTTCTTTGCCGCCGGTCGCTGCAGGGTCGCCGATTTGACGGCCGTCGAGGTCGCCGCTGGAGCAGCTGGAGCAGCAGCCGGTCGTGTCCTCGGTGCAGCGAGGCGGCTGGTCGAGCGCGCGACTTCAGCACCGCTCCGAGCGGCCGGCCGCGACTTTTCGTCCGCCTTTGGTCGCGGATTTGCAGGCGGCGGCGTGCGGGCGGGCGGACGTTTGGTCGTCGAAGCGGACGACTCGCCGGAGGCGGCCGTCGAGGGGCGCGAGTGGGCGGGCGACTTCGGCCGCTTGGGCGCCGCCGCTGTGGAGGTCCCGTTGCGAAGCGGCGATTTGCGGACGCCGTTCGCCGTTGCGGCGGCTTTTGGTTGGCCGTTCGCCGTGATCGTCGTCGAGGCGGAGGCGGTCGAGGTGTTGGAGGCTGAAAGCAGCAGAAGTGAGTGGATCGAATCGATAAAAGAGGAGCTGTGCGAGAATTCAAGTGATGAACGTGCTTGTGGATGAATAAACAAGAGAAGTGCGCATTTCAAGGAGTACTCGTGCGAAATGACGTGTGTTCAAAGTGAGAAGCACTCATTTCGAACCAAGAAAAACTCAAAGAAGGAGGATCACAAGCGTGTGTGTTAATCAAACTCATTGGCAGCCGGTGAGTGAGGAGAAAGCAGGAAGAACTCACTTCGCCGATCGCTCGTCAGCTTCACCTCGACGGACGTCGCGGAGAGCCGCACGGAACTCATGCTCTCGCTGCGCATTTCGACGAGCGGCGAGAGGGCGACGGCGGTGAGGGCGTGGCCTTGCGGCTTTTTCGGCGCCTCTCCGTTGGCCGCAATTCCGTTGAGTCGCTTCGTTGGTTGCGGAACGTTGTTGTTGCTGAGGTCCATCAGGCGATTCGCGTCGACGGCCATCGAATTTCCGTTCGCGTGGGCGGCGGCGCGCGTCTCCTCGAAGGTGCGCAAAATCTCTTCGGCCAGCGCGCCGATTCGCGCCTGACCGTCGGCGGTCGTCGTCGGGAAGTCGGCCGGATTTCCGTTGAGTTGAAGCGACTGCAACCAGCGTTCAGTTGCCTCCGCTCAAGAACAATCGCTCACCTCGAACTGCTGCACGTGATCGTCGCCCGTCAGGTAGCCCGAATCGGTGCAGCGCGCCCCACTCGAGCGGATCGACCGCGAGCGTCGCTCGGCGCGTCGCACGTCCGGAGCGCAGCGTTGTTGGCTGAAAGAAACGAACCGAAGATTAAACTCAACCGGAAACACGATCACACACAAGCAACAAAGGAAAGAGGAAGAAGGAAAGAGGTGGAAGCGGAAAACCGAAGGAATGAAGCGAACCGATCGGAAGCGAGCACAACAAAATACAAACCAACGCAATGAACAACAACAAGGAAGAGACGGCGAATGATCGAAAGGATTTGGAACGAAACGATCTACTTTTGTTCAAAAGTAACCACTCTGCTCTCTCACCGTCTCACTGCTATCCGTCTATCGCATTCCCTCTCCCACTACTCATTCACCATTCATCTTCAGCTTTTATTCTTCATTCCAGCAATCAAAACGGAGGGAACAATGCAATGCAAGGATGTAAGCGGTGGGTAGAAGAGTTAACCGAGTTGTTAGACCGAAGGGAAGAAGCGGAGAGTCCACGTGAATTCCGATAGCATGACCGAAAGCAGCAAACAAAAGTAAGCAAACAACGAAGAAGCGGAGAGTTCAAACGACCCAATCCAAGAAGGCGAACCCGCAATCGAGCAGAAAGCCCGCGAATTGCCAAAAAGCGAGCGGAATCGAGAGCAGAAGGCCGAACAGGCGACCCGTGCGGGCGCAATCGACCACGCCGACCGGCAGCGCGACGAGCACAACGGCGAGCGCTGCGGCCGCCGGCCACTCGAACTCCCGCACGCCGCCGTTCGTCCCGACGGCCACTCCCCGCCCACCGACGACCAGCCGGAAGCCGGCGGCGTCGAAACGGAGGCCGTTCGGCGGGCAGAGCGCGCAGGAGCGGGCCGGAGCGAAAGCCGAAACAATCGCGCGATGCAAAGCGGAGGCGTCGGCCAACAGGGCGGGCGGGAGCTCGTCGGCGCGCGGCCGAGCGATCGGGTCGGCGGGCGGCGCCAACGAGCCGGACGATTGGGACGCGCGGTCGGCGTCCCGCTCGTCCGTCCGGCCCGCCGACTGACGAGAGGAGTCGCGGCTTTTTTCTGCCCTCCGGCTCGCGTTCATTTCGGCCGACCAGCGAGCGAGCAAACGTTTCGATTCGATGCGGACGATCGAGTAGAACGGACCGATGAGTGCGGCGATCCTCCTCATGTGCGGCCTCCTGCTCGCGGTTTCGACGGGCGTCAAGGCGGACGAGTGGCCGAAGGATCCTAAACGATCGATTCATTGTGCGTAATTGACCGGAACGCTGTTCAAAAACAAAACAAAGGAATGTGAGTGTTGTAAACTAAACGCTTGCTCGAAACAATACGGCTATTCCAAGCATCACGATTCGTTTTGCAAATAAACTGAAGGTTGGGTGCACGTCCACGTTTGTCGGCGGTCAAGGAAACGGAAGGATGGGGATCAAAGAAACGGACGCTTCGCTTTGTTGATACGGTCGCCCCCGCTCATCACAACAACCCCACAGGAAGGCGTGCGAATTCGGCCCGCACAGCTCGAACGAGAGACAAGCGGGCGCAATTAAAAAGTCGCCCTTCGATCCGCCTGCCCGCCCGGCCGTCCGCCCGCCCGACTGTTCGCTCGCCCGAATTTCCGTTCGACGGGCCGCCCGCACTTTTGTTTTCGATCGGGATCTCGAAATTTTGAGCGATGATAAGCGGGATTGTTCGGTTTTGCACTCGTTCGACAGTTGCCGTTTACCGCAATGCGGAAACCAAAGAATAAAGGAGTTGTTTGGGGATCAATAGACGTTTCTCTGGACTGTCGCCGGCCGAAACCGCCCGTTCGGCTTTGTTTTCCGCTTTCCACTCGCGCCTTCTTTTCGCCTTTCATTCGCGTGTTGATCTTCCGCTTTCTCCCTGATTTCAGGCCCCCTCTGCTCGCCCACTTGCTCGATGGACGGCCCGCTCCTCGCGACGCTGCAGAGGGCGAATGACGCGGTTTGTTCCTCCATTCTTCCTTTGCTTTCGATTTGTGTGTTCAGATTGGCAACCGCCGCGCCCGCTTCACCGTCTACTTGCGCGGCCCGGTGATTCGGGCGTTGCGCCGCGCCGTCGCGGGCGGGATGCTCGTCCGCGTGCGAGCGCGACGTCCGCCCCGCCGCCGTCAGCCCGCCAACCGGCCGCCGGGCAACGACCAGGAGGCGCAAGCCGACGAGCAGCAGGACGACGACGGCGAGATGGGCGCCGAGGAGGAGCCGGAAGTGGACGCCGACGCGAACGCCCCGCCGCCCGCCGCTCCCCTGCCGGCCGCCATCGCCGTCCCGCTCGACCGCCCGCCTTCGCCGCCGGCCGACGTCGCCGCCTTGCCGCCGCTCCCGAACGCCGCCGAGCAGCCGGCCGCCGAGGAGCTGGACGGCGAGGAGGTCGTGGACGCCCACGAGCACGCGGAAGCCAACGACGAGGAAGTGGACGCCGCGCCCGCCGCCCACCCGCAAGTTCCGCCGCCGGCCGCCGCCCTCCCGCTCGTCTTCCCCTTCGTCCCGCCGCTCGCCTTCGTCCTCGCGCCCCCGCCGCCGCCGCCCGTCTTGCCGGTCGTCCTCCTGCCGCTCCCGGTTGGTTTGCCTTTTTTTCCGCTTGTCCAGTGGTCTCGCCGCTTTCGGCGACGACCCGCTTGGAGTTTAAAAGGCGTCGGGTGTAAAAACGGAGAAATTTTGCTCCAGGTTGGTACAACTCGTTTGGAACCTCGTTCTTTGCTCTGATTACTTTTCTCCAAGTCTGACTTGAAGATTGGGGTTTGCTTCATGTTGTTGGAGCACCGATTTCCGGCCGAAAACTGCGGCCAAAGTGGTCGACCGTTAAATTCCGGCCATCGGCGGTCTCGAACTTCCGGCTCGGTTGTTCGGTGGAGTTACGGAGCGAGTTATACACTCAACGAGTTGTCTTTGAATGCGCTTTCCAATGAGCTACTGCACGAATCGATTCGTTGAGAACGAAGAAAGTGGCAGTAAAAAGTCTAAAAGTGGCCACCTGGAAAAGGTTGTTCGGCGGCAAGCGTTCTTCCGCGAACGAACAGCCCGCTTCTTTGCGCTGCGAGCGAACAGGGTGATCGAAGTCGAGGTCGCTCACTTGGGTCGGACGGAGGGACGAGTTGTGACCGAAGAAGCCGTCGAGGCGGGGCTCGTCGTTAACGAACGGCCGCCGGTGGTAGTCCGGAGAGAGGGCGTCGAAGAAATGGTCGAAATTCGGGACCTGCAGCTCGCTGCTCGCCGCTCTATGCCGGCAGGATGCTGGACACGGGATTCTCGTTGTCCACCTGCGGGTGCAACTAGTCGTCTTTTCGGATGGTGCGCATGCGATGCGAGCGGCCGTCCGCGTAGTTCGTTCGGTTGATGCGCAAGTGGACGGGCGTCTGACCGTGGATGCGGGCGTGCACTCCGACCGCGCCGTCTTCCAACTGGTGGGCGAAGAAGTCACGGGTCTCCGGACTGCCGCGGAAGTACAAGAGGCCTTCCTTGGAGTAGGCGGAGAACGTCACGCTGATCATCTTGAAGCGTTCCGCAGTCGCCATCCGCACTTGAGCGAAACCGTTGCTGAAAAGAACGGAGATCAATGGAATCTGAAGACGGGAGAAACGAACCGGAACAAGTTCCCAACGCTCGCGGCAGTCGGCGGTTCCGCGTGTCCGTTGCAGTTCACGCTCGAGGAATCGAAGACCCAAACCGGGACGTTCGACCCGTCGAGCACCATGTTGCTGAGCGTTCCGCGGAACTCGTTCATAGAGAGGTCGAGTTCTTCCGCCAGTTGGGGCGACGGATGGCCGACGAACACGCGCTGCTTGCCGGTCGTGTTCAAAACAAGGTCTCCGTGGACGTCCGGCTTTCCGACCACGATCTGCAGGAAGAGAAGTGAAAGTAGTCCGTTCTTTCCACTCCCATCGGCTCGTCGATGTCCCGCGCTTGTCCGCCGGCCGGCCACTCGCCGCTAGACGACGGACAGGCGGATTGTGTTGCCCGTCCGAGTGACCTCGATCTGATACCAGGTGGTGCGATCGCTGGCCGGGATGTACGTGAGGCTGCGCTTCATGATGGCCGCGTCTCGACGACCCGCTCTAATGTTCCACCGACCGTGCACCTTCTTTCCTTTCAACTGCAAGGAACACGGGGTGAACGAAAGAAAGAAACAAACTCACCTCGATGGCCAAATGCTCTGGCTGTTGAATTCTCGTGCCCGCAGTGGCGACGAGGAAGAGGAGGGAGTCGGGCGAGTCGAGGGCCGGCCGGTACTTTTGGCTGTTTGTGTTCGACGGCGAGGAGTGCAGACGAAATGCGTATTCCCGCACACAGCCGCCGTCCGAGTCCGAGCGGCCTTCTCGCGCGCCTCCTCGATTTTCTCGCGCAGAACGCCAAGATTCTTGCGGATGTCCCGAATTCGCGAATCGTGCCCAGCCGTACGACTCCTCACGTTTTTGATCGCACCCACTACCGAGTCCACAACCGGGACGCTTGCGGTCACGTTTCGGATGAGCTCTTGGACGTTGCGCTCGTTGACGAGGTCCACCGCCTGCACGCGATCGTTCAGGACCGCGACCTCATTCGCGAATGTCGTGATCACGCTCTGCGTGTCGTCCACGATCGATCGGGCGTCGTTCACAAAGGAGTTAACGGTGTTGATTCGGTCGTTATGACCTTCCAGCATTTGCTGCAATTCCTTGGTCTGACCGAGGTGTCGATGGCCGTCGGTCAGGTTGCGACGGAGCCCGGCGACGAGGTCCTGGGGGCTTGCGAGTTTGTTCACAAGATACTCGTCGTTGCCTGCCGTCCGCAGCACTTGCTCCTGCTGCTGCTCGCTTTGACCCAAGGTGGCGCGAGTTTGAGAGACGAGCGAGCCGCAGGATTTCGCGTTCACGAGGGCACTCGCTTCGTTCGCACCTTCGAGGGCTTTTGTGGCCGCTTCGCTCTCATTTTCTAAAAAGCTGATTGCAAGTGAAGTCGGGAGTGTCGCGCGTACTCAGGGTGCCGAGAATCTCCGCGTACGCCGTGGAAGCGGCGACTGCATCCAATTGTTGGGTGGCCGAAAGAATGCTCACTCTTTTTCGTATGTTTTGATCCGAACACGCGTATTTAAATAGACGGCTTCGTGTTCGAGGCGGCGGGTGTGTTCTTGGGCCGCTTGGACGTCGCGAATGGGATCTCGTTGATGCTCTCCTTCCGCTTCAGGAATTCCTCCCGTTGGACACGCGGGTCGGAGATTCTCGATCGGCGATCGTGTCTGGCAGTGGTCGTGCAGGTCGAGGATGCTCGCCTTCATGCCCTCCACGTCGCTCGTCGAGTTGCCCACCCGAACGCGCAGCTCGCCGTTCAGCCGGTCGATCTCGTCGATGGTCGACTGCAGCGTGGCCAAGCGGACGTTCAGGGCGGCGTTGAGGTTGCGGGCGGTCGCGATCTTCGGCCGCGCCTCGTCCCACAGCTTGTTGCGGAACTGATAGTCGCGCTCTTCTGCATGCAGCGACTCGTACGACGTGTCGTTCAGCTTGCGCCCGAGAATGTCGCGCAGCAACGCCTTTGCGTTCTTTCGCGCGTAGTTGTGCTGCTTCTCCGGGAGAGAATTCCGATTCCGCTACTGAAAACAGCGAGTGAAAGGGAATAAATGCGCTCACTTGTTTCAAGTGAGAGTTCGCTTGGCTGACGAGTCCCGCCATCTCGCTTTGGCTCAAGGTTTGGGCGGAGATGTCGCGCGAGAAGTGAGTCAACGAGCGATCGTGCCGGAGACGACGCGGTTCTTTGCGTTGATGCTCTCTCGAGTGGGGGGTGATCTCCGTCTTCAGATCCCGCACGCGATCCAACGAGTCAGCGTTCCGCTCGTCCAGCAGTTGGAACTCCTGATTGACGACGTCCACCCGCCGGCCGATGCGAACGGGCCGCCGCTCGAGCCGAACGGGCAGCCGGCCGTTCCCATCGCTGCGCCCGTCCAGCCGGCTCGGCACCCTCGTCGCCGGCCCCGCCGCACGACCATTCGCGTGGACGACCTGCATTGGGCGGACAGGGAGCTGGAGCACCTGTGGAGGCGCGAGGCGGAGCTCTTGAACGAGGTGAACCGCCTGCGAGGACTCCTAGCGGCAAGTCGGCGGCGGGAGGCCGGGCTCCAGCAGCAAGTGGACGAGCTGCAGGAGTGGATCGCCCTCCAGCACGAGTAGCCGAAGACCGCCGCTCATCCACTCATCTACAGCTAACTTTTCTCGCAATCTGTTTTCATTTCGCAATTGTTTCTTTTGAGCATAAACATCTTCGCAAAATTCCGAAAGAAATTCCGCATCGAAATGAATCCAAGGCTGCATTGAAAGGACCTGAAAAGCTAGGGACATAGGAAACACAAATCGGGCGAATGCAAGAAAGAAATTCGGACTCACGTTCGCAGGAAGCCGCTCGCATTGACTGCAATCGCGCGAACAGTCGGAAGTCGCAACGGACTCACACCGGAAGATCGGAGGAAGCCTCAGAGCTTCTTTCGAGTGTGCGGCGGCTGCGCGGAACGTAGAGAATTCCGCTGGATTAATCGAAAGCGACGAGCAACCGAGTTCGTGATTCCCGAAAGCAAGCGGCGGTCGGAACGCCAACCCGGCGGAATGCCAGCCCGGCGAGCACCGAAATAATCGCGCAGTGACCGAAATGACGCCGTCCTGCACGTTGAACCGAGGCGTTTCGCGTCGACCGTCTTCTTCGCCGCCTGTCGTTGCAGAGTCGGCGACTGGACGGCCATCGAGATCTCCGCGTAAACGAGCGGCCACCTTGCACTGCAGAGTGCTGGAAGCGAGCAGTCGGGAGAGTTAAAGGCGGCGATCATCCGTTCATCACAAAACTCGCGAACATTTCGAGCAGTTGCCGCTGGAATTTCCGGCCGGCCGCCATGTCGTTCAGTTGGCTGAAGTGCGTGTCGTCGAGCACTCCGTAGTCTGAACAAAGGAAAGAGACCGTAGCCGTGAGTCGCCTGTTGCGGCCGACGAAGACGTCGGCGATTTGGACCGCGCGGACGTCAACGAGAAGCAGTCCCCAAACGGAGATGAGTGAGCGCATTGCGGCGGCGTCTGTGCGAAAAGGAATGAGCCGAGTGGACGAAAGTGGGCGTCCGATCATTCGCGATTCGTTGTTGGCTTTGTTGCGGGCAGTTCACGCCCCGCAACCGACGACCATTCATCCCTTGTGTTCATCCCTCTGTAGTTTGTATTGTGGAGCGTTGGCGGAGTAATGCGGCGATCGGAGGGAAGACCCGCCCCTTCGCTTCGTCGCACCGCCGATCGCCCCGACCGGCAGTCGACCGCATGCGCAGCATGCGGGCCCGACCTCCGGGTTCCCCTCTCCTTGATTACGGTAATAAAGCTCTCACCTACTCATCGTGTGCTCTAACGAACTGACTTCTCATCATGGCGACACCCCCGTTGCAATCTCCAAGCTCCCAATCTTTCTCTTGCAACAGCTTCCGTTTCAGTTCGTCTCGAACGAACCAATGGATCTCGGCGGGAGTTGTTCCACAAATCAAACAAGTTTCTTATTTTCGATTCTCGATGCCCAGAGCGCCTGCAGCCCGTGGACCGAAAGGAGCCGCTGCGGACGCAAAACGGGCACCCGGCGGGCGTCGCGGAGCGGAAGCCGCCGGCCGCGATGTCCCGCTCGACGGTCGCCCGCCCGCCGCCGCTCGGCGCAACGAACAAGGCGGCGAGCGTCGAGGCCGCGGCTCCAGCCCCGCCGAAGGACGCCGGGAAGCCGCCGACAACCGCCGCCGCGCTGATCGCCGAAATGCGCGCCTGCTTGTCGACCGTGCTGGGCGACGCGAAGCTGCCGGCCGGCGGCGAGCTGTTGGCCGCCCAGCTGGCGGACGGCGTCCTCCTGTGCGCCTTCCTGAACGCCATCCAACCGAACGCCGTCCCCACGGTCATTCGGCCCTCCACCTCTACAGTTAGTCACTTCTTTCTGCCGTCTAGTCGCTTCTTTCAGGCGCTCTCGATCACGCGCGCCCGTCGCAACGTCGGGAGTTTCGTGGGCGCCTGCCGGGAGATCGGCGTGCCCGAGGCCGCTCTCTGCCACCCGTCGGACGTCCTCGAGCGCAAAAATCTCCAGCACACGGCCAAGACGGTCCTCTCGTTGCGCAAGCGACTCTGTTCCTGATTCTCCGGTACCTCCGTCCCTTTCTGCATGGTCCATTCTGCCTTCTACCGCTCTCTACTGGTTTCCTTTGGTTCAGGTCGTTGCTGAAAGAAATTGTGCGGATGTTTGAATTCTTTTACGAGTAATAAACTCTTTTTGTTCGCCCTCGGTGTGTTGCAAACAGCCGAAGCCGGAGGAGCGACTCGGAGCGGTGAAAAGCCGCACAATTCAGGGAGTTGTGTGGGACTTGCAACGCCGATACGTTCGGTTTAGTAATTAGCAAGTCGTCTCGGAGCAATGCCAGCCGCGCCTCGCCAGTGCACGTCCCGCCAAGCACCCTCCGGCTGCTCGTTTGGACGAGTTGTTTGCCTTGCATTCAATGTTTCCCTGCAGGCCGAGCAGCTCGATCAAAGAAGAGTGGTCATTCTTGTTCAGCTCGCAATGCCCGGCGGGTGCCTGCGGTGCAGCACATCGTTTAACTCGAAAATGCCGTCCAATGTATGAAGAATAAGCAAGGAAAGAGGTTTTATTGTTTCGGATCGAGGCAACGTCCACTCCAAAACACCCCTTCATCCGTCCTGTTCCATTCGCTGCGACTGGTGCTTCATGTTTGGATGTCCGGTTCGCCCCCAATCGTTTTCCGCTCCTCCCTCTTCGTTTCTCGGTCGTCTGGCCACTTCCCAAATTCCACCCTTCTTATTTCAGTTGTGTACGAGTTTATTCGTTTAGCTAATACGTCCACCTCCCGGTTGCACAAACAATAACCAACTGCAAGCGACAGCCGTTGAATTTCATCGTCCACACACGCACGACCTTGTGGCCGAAACGTTCGTGCGTCTCCAAGATCTCGGCATCGAATCCTTGGACTTGGACGGTGAAATCCTTTTGCCAGGACAATAACGTGTCCACGGCGTACAGATCTTGATAGTAAATGATCTGAATAGACGATTGCGAGTACGGAATCATACGAAACCTACCTCGAGTTTCTTTGGATTCGGCAAGTGGAGCTGTTGCCGCACGTCTGCAGCCGGAAATCCCGCTTCTTTCGCCCATTGAGCGACGGAAATCGCGCGATTGATTACAAACGACATCATTGCCTTTATTCTCGCCGCCCACATCTGTAAGGCTGCTGGATTGAGCAGATTTGGAAATAAACTCATTACCAAGTAATCGATGTGGGCCCACGGAAGCAGGACTTGAAGATTGAAAGTCGAATTCAGAGAGCGCAGATTGGTGAAGGCAGTGCGGAACTCCGCCTTTTCTTGCTCGCTCCACGGCGGTCCTCCGAACATCTCCGGAGGAAACCGGACCGGCCATCTGGCGGGCGTCAAATCGAGGCTCACTTTCGCCACGACGGAATTAAATTCAATTCTAAACGACACGAGTGTTTGGCCTCAAAAGATTGAATTCATGCTCACGGTCCACTGTCCGCAATGCTCGCCGGGCTTGAAACAACGGTCATTTCCCTTGCACGTGTGCGGAAGAACGGCACAAGATCTGAAGAACGAGGTGAAATGGAAACAAGGACGGGAACCTACGAGCTTGCTTGTCGCCAAAAAGTCGAAGCCGCACTGTTCGAATTGTACCCGAGAAATGTGGAGCGAACAACAGGAAGTCGTGTTCGCAATTGGAAGAAAAGAAGTGGAGGTTGCGCGGAAGGAACTCCCGCAACAACTGGACGACACACGGCGGCCGTTGTTGGCCTTTCAGGCTAAAAAGTGCGATCGAATCCAACTGCGGGAACCCTGAACAACGATAAAGCGTGTTGGGATAAAAGAAAACGCTCACATTTCAAAGTTTTCAAGACTTGCACCCAGCCACGAAGTGAGTCAAAAGTCATCGCTTCCTTACAGGGAAAACGTACGCCCAGCTCCCGCACATCCCTGCGGACGAGCAACAGAAGTCGTCTGATTGTTTGGACACTCGCGTTCTTGCTCGCGATCGCCAGGTAAAGCGGACCCAACAGAGGGGTATTCTTTAAGCCAATCGTTTCGCCGTCCAGGACGATCCACGGCATTTCGTCAGCCTTTTCCTTTTTGCATGGCCTAAAGTAGACGGTCGAAAAGGAGCGGCTGCAGAAGAAGAGCCGCAGAGTGCGGAGCCGAAGGACCGCTCGTTCGCGGAAGAAATTCGGCCCTTCCGTCGGCTTGTTGTTCGCCAGCCGGGTGCTCAACGCCTGCACCATGAGGGCGCGGCGAACGTCCGGTTTCATCTTCGGCGGAGGCTTCGGCAGCAGTACAGGCTTTTTCGAAGTCTTCGGCTGTTTTCTCTTTGCCTCCACGATCGTCTCGGCTTTCCGCTTGAGCTCGCGGCGAGTCATCGAGCGCGTCTTGCGAGGCGACATTTCTGCAAAGAGCTGGCGATCAAATTATCAAAACAATGGTTTGTACAGCGGAGAGAAGCAGACATTCGGCAATGACGATGAAGACACGCGATCTCGTGGAATTGGTCAAAAATTCGAGCCGATGAACCGAAAGAGCGCCAGCAGTCTCAATTGAAGACGATCGAAATGAAATTACGGGCGGGTTCCACGAGTGGGAGGCGAAAGAACGCGCGACCTTTGCGGCCGAACGCGAACTGCGGCTTGTGAGGTCCCGCTTTCCAAACGGGAGGTCGCTGCTCTTGCTTGTGCACAAGCAAGCGGTGTGTGAGTGGCGGGCGCACGGGCCGCGTTCCCAGCGATGCAATCAGCAACCAGTGAGCGACGGCTGATCGAAATGAACAACAAGGTGCGTTCTTTTGCGTGAATGAGAGGATGCCGCCCCGAACTGTAAAGCAAGTCCGTGGTGCACGGACGAGGCATCGAGAAATTTGAGGGCAAGGCGGGGCAGTGCGAGCAAAAACCGAAACGGGATTCTCTTCGCTCCCCGTTCCGCCCGCTCCAGGTGAAGCTCATGGATCTCTTTGATTGTGCCTGGACACCCGCCCGGTGCTCCAAAACGAAGTAAGGCGCCCACTTCCTTTGGTTGTGCTGCGCGGTCGGCAGATGGGCATTGGACGGTTGGAGGACGCCGTCCGCCAGCTGGGCGGCCAGCAGCTCGCCGCCGGCCGGCAGCGTCGCGTCGCCCAGCACCGACGGCAAGCAGGCGTGCATTTCGGCGATGAAGGCGGCCGAGGTGGTCGGCGCCAATTGGCGTCCTTGTGAGGTGCTGGAGCCGTGGCTTCGACGTTTGTCGCGTTTTTTCGTTGCGACCGGCGGCATCCGCTCGGCGACGCCGTTCGGTTGCCCGTTTGACGTCCGCCGCCACTCCTTTCGGTTGATCGGCTGCACGCGCTCCGGCGTCGATATTTGAAAGCAGTTCGTTTGATTTGTGAACCGACACGCGCTGCAATCCATAGCGCCGATTGAAACCGAACAGAAACAAGCAAGCAACGAAGCGGTTGATCACGAACGACAACCGCCCATTTCCCTCCACTCGGCTCATTTCTTCTCGCACTCACGTCGCCGGAATGCGGTCACTCATCCCCGTTTGCGGCCTGCTGCTCGTCGCCGTCCACGCGGCCCAACTGGTCGACTTGCCGCCGTTGACCGCCGCTTTCGACTGCGATTCTTCGTGGTCTCCGCTCCTCCTTCTCGCCTTCATCCCTCTGCTTCAGGAACACCACGTGGTTCAGCAATTGCACGTACGCAGCGCCCCAAGCGGTCGAAGCGGCCGCCGTGGACGCGGCTTTCGGCTTCACGATCGCCGTCGAGAACGCGGGAGCGGCCGGTGGGCACAAGTGAGCGGCAGCCTCCTCCAATCACTCTTTTTTCTTTCGTTCAGCTTCACGATCGAAGTCCCCGGCTGCGCGGCCACGTTCCGAACGGCCGACGAGTCGCGGATCGAAGCGAACGGGACTCGTGAGTCGCTTCCTTTCTTCCTTTCGCTCACTCACTTCTTTCTGCAGTCTTCTCTGAACTGAAGGTCGAGTTCCTCGGCTCCGCGATGCACCTCGTGGACGGCGACGAGCGGCGGCTGGCGGTCGGCGGCTGCGCGACGATCGGCGCGTGGACGAACGTGAGCGTTCGCTTCGACGCGCCCTTCGACGGTCTTCGGCTTCGCGCGGTTCGTTCTCCTCCTCATTCGCTTGATCGATCGCAATTGCAGGCTTCAGTCGACCTCTACCGGAACGAAACGATGACGACGAGTTCCAAAGAAGACGAGCAGCTGGACGTGATCGATTTAGACCAAGACGTCCGTCTTGTCTCCCCTCTTCCATTCGATCCTTCCGATTGATTGCAGGCCGAGCGGACGTTCATGATCGTGATGGCGCCGTTCGTCCCCCTTCTTCCTTTCTTCTCACTCCGAGCCGCTTGCAGGATCGTCGGCGCCATGTTCCTCGCCAGCCTGCTCGGCATTTCGATCGCCGCGCCCTCCTCTTTCGCCACCGCGGCCGCCCGACCGCCTTCGCCCCGTCGGAGGTCGTGATGGCCACTCCGTTGGAAGAGGAATAAACGCGCACTCACTCCACAATTGGTTTATTGCTTAAAGGTCGAGATTAAATGCGTCGTGGATTCAATGGAACGAAAAGGAGAGGAGTGACTATCGGAAGATGGAAGCAAGGAATGATGGCTGTGGTTTGCGGTTCAGGAGTTTCGTTACGCTTCGCTCAAAAAAGAGGGGAGGAAAGGCCGCTGGATCGGTGGGACGAAAAGTCATGAGGTACGCGAAAGAGGGCACGTGTCATTCGATTCGTTCGTTAAGTACACAGAGGAGGAGAGGAGGAGAGAACGTGTGGTCCAATGGGAGGCTGTACACGGGCGAGCGGGTCGGTCGGTCGCTTTGACCACGTTCTTGCACGTGACCCGGTTTATTCGGAACGAGAAATCAATCGCGGCGGGCCCGCTTGTTCACGGGCCCGTCCGGGTGGGCGCCGAGGCCGTGCGCGTGGACGTTGGGGGCGGCCGGTTGAGCGGGAGCGGAAAGGAAGGGGATTGAATGATAAAGAGGGGGAGGGCTCACCCGCTTGCTGCTGCTGCTGCTGCGGCGCCTCCTCGTTCTCGACGGCCGCCGGCTGCTGCACCTCCGCGTTCTCGACGGCCGCCGGCTGCTGCGGGTCGACGATCACGAGGGCCGCCTGCTGGTGAGCGGCCGGAGGATCGAAAACAGGATGAAGTGAGTGGGGCGACGGAACGGGGCTCACCGTCCGCCGCCTCCACCTCCTCGACCACGCCGGCGGGCAGCTGCGGGTCCTCGACGCCCACCTCCTGGCTGGCGAGATCGAGCAGCGCGTGGGCGGCGGCCAGCTCGTCGTCGGCGAAAGCGAGCAGCGCGTCCTCGACGCCCGCATCCTGATGGCCGGCGGGCAGCAGCGCGTCCTCGGCGACGTGCTCCTGCTCGCCGGCCGCCGCTTGCTCGTCCGACTCGGTGGTGGTCGACTGCTGCTCCCACTGAAACGAGGATTCGGTGGAGCAGCGGATGAAGAGGAAACGACTTACATTTTCCACATTTGCTCCTCCGCCCACCGCAGCGGCCGGTTGAGCGCCAGCGGGCTCTTCTCCGTCGGGTTGAGGGTGACCGTCGCCGTCTTCGTCCTCCTCATCGCTTCCATCTTCGGCGCCTTCTTGATTGTCGTCAAAGGGAACGTCGAGCGGCGGCGGTCCGCGGTCGCCGCCCGCGCGCGCGCGTCCCCTCACAGTAGAGGCGGTTGGAGAGGAACTCGTAGCTGCAATCAGTGGGTGAGTGATGAGAAGAAGAGCAAGAATCCACCCTGTCCTGGACGACCAGATGGGCGCGCGGCACGAGGTCGTTGCCGCCCGCGCCGGCGACGAGCAGCAGCAGCAGGAGGACTGCAATCGGAAGGAGTCATTGGAGGCGGAGGGGCTCTTACCGGCGATCGCAAAGACGAAAGCCGCGAGCATCGCGAAGAGGAAGGGAGAGAGCGGGAAGGAGAAAGCGGAAGGAAAGCGAGCAAACGCTTGCCCGCCGGCTTATATACCCGCCGGAAAGGGCAAAATTTGCATCGAATGCGCAATGCATTGACATCGATTTTTTCTACTTGCTTAACCCAAGCTCGTTAGCAGTTTCGTTTGCGGATTACGCAATTTGTTTCTGGAATCTAGGTATTGTTTTGTGAAAGACAGGCGTTCATTTAGTACAATAAACTGCCCGGCAGGGGTGTTGCTAGTGCTCGTTGGTTTCTGGCAGATGCCTTCTTTCTGCATCGTCAAATAAAGATTATGAAGGAACGGGAGAGTGTAGAATGTGCATGCACTTACTTCTAATCCTTTTGTTTTTTTGCAGACGTCGCCCAGCTGGCGGCCAACGCGCACTTCATCGCCGACTTTCAGAACAAACGCCCGGTGGACGCGCGGAAGCGGCGGGCGGAGCTGCGCGGGAAGCACATCCCCGGCCTGCCGCCGCCCGACACCACCGGCATGGTGCCCGACCAGATCTCCGCCCGCCACTTCAAGTACATGGGCCCGATGCGGATGGAGCAGCTCCAGCCCACCATAATGGCAAGGAGACGTTCATCCTTTCTCTCATTTTTCTTCTGTTGCAGAAGGACGAGCTGGACGACGACTCGGGCTGCTCGCCCCCGCCGGACGTCCACCTCTGATGGGACGACGGGCAGAGTCTCGTGTTCGACATCGGCTCGGAGGTGGAGATCGTGACACGCGGCGGCGTCCCCGTTTGTCCGGCTATAAGGGCGGTTTGCCTAATATTCGCTGCGTCTTCTTGCCCAGAGCGACTGGGGTCAAAGTGCAAAGGAGAACGGATCGTTAACGCAATTGCGAGCGAGCGTTAGGTAGTGCGTATGGACGACCTCTCATTAGCGGCCGGCAACCCCCGATTTAAGAACCCATTGCTTGCCTTTTCCGCTTGCAAGTTACTTCCTTTCCACCCCGACAATGTTGTTTTTCGCGCGACTGAGAATTGGGCACTCCGCTTGTCCGTGATCCTCGCTCGTTTTTTGCTTTTCCACAAACTGTTTAAATTGTTTATTCTTTCTTAGACGATGACTACTTTACGAACGAGCGGCGTCGTTTCTTCGGGTGTTAAGCGAACGGGCGAAGTCTTCGGCGATGCGCAGAGCCCACAGGCGAAGATCCTAAAAGAGAGCCGTGAGCTGCGACAAAAGCCTCAACCGAAGATGAAGGCGGACGTTCGCCGCTCGCTGATGGTCTACACGTTGAGCACGAAACTGAAGCACAACGAACTTCCGCATGGTCCAGATTTCTTCCGCGAGCGAGCGGCACTTCGTCTTTGCACGCTGCGGATGTTCTTCTGCTGCCGCTCCTTTTCCGCCGCTTTCTTCACAGCTTCAGACAAGCAGAAAGAAAACCGGGAGCCGCACTTGATCTTAGTTGAACCGCTCAATTTGATGTCCGCTTCAAAAGAAGCTCTCTGCCTCTGTTTGGGCGATGAAAACGCAAGCGTCGGCACGATGAAACTTCTTTTGCTGCTTGGGCGGGCGCACGTGCAACACCTGGCAGTTGGGGTCTTGTCGCCAGACAGTCCGTCCATCGGCAAACTGAGGAACTGGGCCACTGTTTTGTCACCGTTGAAAAGTAAGTCTCTCCCAGTCCGTTTACTACCCTCCGTTCCGTTTAGACATGGACCGTTTAGAAACGGTTTTCTTTCACATTTCTCGCTCTCGTCAAGCCGTCTGGATTTTCCACCTCCTTCGCGACTTCCTGCCGCAAAAGATTGTTTTCATCTCGTCATTGTGCGACCAGGACTTTCTGCTTTGCGCATCAAATCGCTCCGCTCAATTGCTTCAAGCAGCAGAGCTGGATCCTTCGACGAACAGCCGGCCGTGTACGCTTATTTTTAAGTTTCTAATCCATTCTCCTTAGATCTTCAAACGTTCCTTCAAGTGCCTGCTCGGGTGCTGGTGTTGTACCGCTGTCTGCCGCAGATTGCTTCGAACGGGCCGTAAGCTCGTTGGAAGCGATGAATATCGACAATTTTCATTGTTTAGAATGGATCGAAACAACGCCGTCGAGCGTGTGGTCGTTGACGTTCGTCACTCGCAAATCCCGCGCGAGATCCCGTCGAATGCGGTCTGCGCGTCGCCTTGGAGCGACGAGGAAACTCAGGAGTACCGTGCTGCTTTGAAGAATCTTCGAGGGTTGAACGACGAGCTCTCGCTGCTGCTCATTCTTCCGTGGGTTGAACTCACGGATCTTGGAGTGAGTTCTGCTTTCTTTCGTCCACCTACAGCTTTGTTTGAACA